>PVJI01003664.1:103018-120486 GCA_004026765.1 Micronycteris hirsuta
ACACCACCTGACACACACACTCACACACACACACCCCTGCCCCCCCACACCACACACACACATACACACACATACGCACACACACCACCCCCTCCCCCACCACCACCACCGACTCCCACCACCTAGCCTGGCCACACCGATAGCTTCCAGCCAGTCACTGCTCGGGAGCTGTATAGCCTCCAGTTCAGGGCTGTTCAATAATTACCAAGGGAGAGCAGCATTTATGAGGATTTCCAAAGGGTGTGCAGTCCTTCCATGCCTCCCCCTCATCTTACAAAGCCAGACCAGGAAGGTGCCACACACTCCAACCTCCCTTCCCCTCCTACCACTTAGTTTTATCTCTTAGTTGTGACTGTATTGTTAGATCACTTGATTTCGAGAACAAGGCAAGCAAGCACTTCCTAGAAACAACCTCCCTACACAGAAAAGCCTGCCCCAAATCTCTCTAAGAAACAGACACAGCCCATTAAACTTAACAAAAAATTTAAAAAAAAAAAGTCTGGATCAACTCAAGGATCTATTATAATAAAGTAGAAACCAGTTACCCTTCAGGTTTTTAGGTTCTCCTAAGCATCTCTCCCCTCCCTTAACCTCTCTTCCCTATAAAGGATCTTTCCAAATCTTTATGAGTCTGTTGCTATTTTCAGGCAGTTTCACTGAGGGGCCTGGTGAGTTCCAAATATTTCTATAAAATAACAGATAATCTAAAAACAAGTTCCTTCAAAAGTCTACGAGTGGTTGGGGTGGGGGGAGAACTGACGACCACCAACACCACTCTCCACCCAGGCAAATGACCACCCAGGGAGCGAAGCCCCCAGCCCTGGTCCAGCCTTCAGAGGACGGCTGCCCGGCCAACAAATCAACTGCACCTTCATGACAGATCCCAGACTTAACTGCCCAGAGAAGCCACTCCCAAATCCTGACCCACTGAAACCGTGAGATAATAAATGTTTATTACTGTTTTAAAAAAAGAAAGTTAAGGAGTGGCTCCCTACTCTGTTATTCTGAGATCCTGTGCTGAAGTCCCGAGCAGGGAGTACAGCACAGAGGTGGAGGGCAGGTGCCAGCCAGGCAGACTGGGTTCAACCTCAGTTCCACCACCCAGTAGCTGTGCAGCATGACATAAATTACTTCACATGACCACCGGTCTCCCTAGAGAACAGGGGGCCAGAAGAGCACATTTTTCAGAAGACACTTGTAAAGAAATAAACAGTACCCAGGAAGGTCCTAATACACTGTCGTTTTTATTATCTCCCTGTTGACTTCTGCGTTTTTAGGCTGAAGAGTCCCAATTTCTCTTGGTCTAACTTGTTCATTCTATAGTCTGTCACTCTTCTTTTGACCTTTTTGAGACTTTTTCAGGTTGTGGCAACAAACTCCACAAAATCTTTCCAGGAAAGCCACATAACCATCACAGGGACAAACTATTATGCGGTAACTGTCCTGGAGTCTTCAAATAGTCAGTATTAGCCCTGGCCAGGTAGTTCCATTGGTTAGTTAGAGCATCATCCCAATATGCCAAGGTTGTGGGTTTGATCACCAGTCAGGGCACATCAAAGAATCGATCAATGAATGCATGAATAAGTAGAACAAAAAAACAATGTTTTTCTCTTTTTAAAAATAATAAAAAAAATTGTTAAAGTGTTATTAAATACATTTTGTTTTTTAGAAATGGACAGGAAAGAGACTCTCCTAGATTTAAAGAAACATAACTCAAATGCTATGTGTGAATTTTGACTAACCCTAGGCTTGAAAAAAATAGTCTTGGGGAAATCTGCATCCAGACTGGATATTAAATAACGTCTGAAATTACTGTTAATTTTCTTAGGTTCCATAATGGTTCTATGGTTTCATATATAAATGTTCTTATTCTTGTGAGATTCAAGAGAAGATTAGGATGATATCAGCACTTAGTCTTAAATGGTTTTATAGGAGAACCGGCTTAAGTTTTTAGGACTAAAGTGCCATGAGATCTGCAATTCACCTCCAAACAGTTCAGGGGAAACACCCCCAGCCCTGGGCTCACACATGCTGGTTACACAAACGAGGCAAGATGTTAACAAGGGCCGGGCCTAAGCGGAGGGAGGGCATCTGGGTGTTCATTGTGTTACTCTTTCCATTCTTTTTTCTGTGTGTGTATGTTTGAAAATTTTATAATAAAAAGTTGGAAAAAGGTTTTCATTTAATTGGCAAGGCTATTAAAAAATTAAACCTCTGAGAACAGAACACCCATTATTCTCTTTTAAAAAAAGAGCTGAGCCAGGGGAGCCCTACAATGCATAATGGGACTAAAGACGCCATTAGCTAATTGAGTGACAGATTTGAGCATACAGGGAAGGCTGAAAGGAGTAAGTGTGGCTGGAAAACATATACTGGAATCTTAGTTATAAATAGCAGCATTAGGTACCTTGCCTCTGGGGCCCTCAGGTTTCACTACAGCCAACGCCGACAACTCTACAAAGGGCCTTTCTCTGCAAGCATGTCTTCCTACTGCCTTTTGAGGTACTGCTCAGAAATCAAGAAACCAATGAAAAATTGGGTGTAGTAGGTTGATTTCCGTAACTAGAATCAGACTTAGCAGAGGAGCTCACCAGCTGCTCCCAGCCTTACCCAGTCCTGCTCTATCTGCAGTCCTGCAGTACTGAGCATCTAGTATTCTAGTCATGGAGAGTCTGCAGGAACAAAACAGACAGAAAAATCTGCGTTCCTGAGTGGCTACAAGCAATGGGTTTTTCTTTTTTAAGTAAATTGCGCAATCTGTTGGGAGGTTGCAAATGCAGTAGAAAAAAATGAAACGAGGCAAGGGGGTGGAGAGTGCCAGAGGTAGGAGGAAGGTTTGGGGTGGTGAGAAAGTCTCGCTGGGAAGATGACAACTGAGCAGATTTAAAGAAGGATGAGGCAGGGGAGCCATGTCAGTATCTGGAAGAAGAATATTCTAGGCGGAGAGAGAAGGAAGCAGAGGCCCAAGGTGAGAGCATGCCTAGTGGGTATGAGGAATGACAGGGAGGTCGGTGTGGCTGGAGGGGACGAAGGACGAGAGGAGCAGGAGGCGAGGACAGTCAGTAGCTAGAGCCCACAAGGAAGACCTCGGAGCCCTGCCAAGGTCTGTGATGTTTACTCTGCATGAGAGCAGAGCCCATTAGAGGGTTTCAAGCAAGGAAGGGGCTCCCGTAGTAATACAGTCATTCCAGCTTCAGGAAGAGCAAAGGCTGAAGCAGACAAGACCAGGTAGGAGGTCACTGCAACATTCCAAGTAGGAGCAGATGGTGGCCTGGGCCAAGGCAATGGCAGTGTCTTCGGGAACAGGGCACCCAAGAGAGACTCTACCTTGGCTTCCCTCCTGTTACATGTTAGTAAAAAGCCACGACTCCCACCGAGCACATCAGCCAGGCCTCACGGGCCCACCAGCCTCTTGGAATCAAAGACTTGAGCAAATCATAGGCAGGGGCTGAGAAAAGAGCCAACTTACAGCATGGCTAGAGGAAGTCATTCAATTACAACCAAATGGAACATATATAATGAAAATATTCCACTGGCAAGAAAATATTCCGCTGAAAATATTCAGTTCCACCAAGAAAGCCAAAGTCCTGAGCTCATGCTAACTTCAGCAATCAGCAAACACTCTTCTTTGGTTATGGGACTGTGGCCCTCTCTTCTGTTCAAAGTACCCAATGGTGACCAATACACTGCAATGCTGCTTTATGGAGGTCAACAGACAGTGTTAGGGCTGGATGGATATTAGAGTCCAGGGGGAAAGAATATGAAAAATCTTAAGGACCATGCCAGGAGATCCCTTCAAAAGCTGGCATTCCAAGAGAGAGAAACAGACATTAGGTGCCTCCTGATGGAATCACACACCACCTCATCTAAAAAGGAAAAGAAAAAGAGACGGAGAGAGAGAACTGAGATCAGATCAAGCCTCTAGATCTACCTATGAGTTTCCAGGAAGCACAGAGGGACAGAGGAACATGTTCACCTACAATTCAGTAAAACCTAAAATGTGGGAAAATACAAGACAAACTGTCCAGTTCCTGTAATAACGAATTTCAAGGTGTTAAAAAAGAAGAACCCATCAGTTAAAAGAGCCATTGGAGACAGATCAATCTTGTTTGGATCCTGATTCAAATACACCAACGGTGGGGAAAAAACAAAACAAAACAAAACAAACTGTAAGATAATTGGGGAAATGTAAAAACTGAATATTTGATGATATTAAAATAATTACCATTAAGATTTTTAGGTCTGAAATTGGCGTTATGGTTTATAAGAGTCCTTATCTTTTAGAGACACACACTGAAATACCTGTAGACAGCTGTGGGCGTGCAGCCCACTCGGATGCACACGCGCAAACAGTGGTGCTAGCTGTGCCATTATTAGCATGTCGACAGGTTGCTGAAGAGTCCCTCTTCATAAAAGAGAACTTAACAAAATATATCTGGACTCAGAGAGAGCAGTCTTTTTTTAATGAGGGCCACATGGGCTGATACCTACCAACAATTTTCCCCTAGTCTTTGTCCGTATTGTACATTTTGATGAAACTAACTTTTAAATCTGTCTGGAGAAGACAGGCTCTGAAAGAGAGACGCCATTGAATCTACTCAGTGCACAGGATGGGAGGGTACTGCATGACACAATTTGTGGTTTTCTATTTGAGAATCTCTTTTTTTGTATGCTACTCTAGAGAAGTTCTTTTTCTATGAGACTCACGATTGAGAATAACAAACCTGTGCTGTCCAACAAAAAATTAATTAACTAATTTAATTAAATAAAATATTGTAGATGAACTGTGTCGGGCATGCATGTGACAATAATCCAGTGAGATGAAACAGGAACAGCCATTCCTCACACGCCTGTGCAGCTGGTGGTGGGCAGACAGGGGTTCACAGACTATTCTTTCCATGGTTTTTGTTGTTCAATTATAGTTGCCCCACATATTTCCCCTGAGCCACCCACACCCCCTTTCCACTTTTTTATATTCTTGACATTGTCTATAATAGTTTTTTTAGGCCAGCACACCCTAGACACAAACAGTGACTTAAACTAACTAAAAAACCTACAAGAATTCAACAGTACTTACACAGTTTGTAATGAAAAAGGGCAGAAAATATACCAGTCAAGATGCTTAAGGAATAACTCCTACTCTTATTTTTCCTGACTTCAAAGCCTCAGATTTGCTAGTGGCTTCAGGTTAATAATTTCCTATTGGGAAGAGCTATTACATGCAACAAGAATGAGTAATATTTTTCAAAGAATTACTTTTCTCCTTTCTTGATGTGGACTTTTTCATGTTTGTTTTTTTTTGCATATGGTACTAATAAGTACAGCTAAATGAGGCATGGATGTTGCCCTCCTTGTTCCAACAAAAGAAAAACTATGTAAACCCAAAGTGCCAAATTGTGCCACTGTAATAATGCAATTCAGTTATGAAATCCAGAACTCCTGCCTGGACAGTTTCACAGTAGTGAATGAAAAAACTTTCTACGTTAGAATCTTTTGTCATTGCTGTCCCTCCCCACTCCCGCGTTACCAAAAGGTACGTGCATGTACACACTTATATCTATTAAAAGAAAAAATCCCTTTTTTCTTCCTAACTCAAAAGTCAAGTGTAAGGATTTACCTGGAAATTTGAGAAAAATAAAACAAGACATAAAAGTATGATACTTTTAAGGGAGACCAAGTACTCTTAGGTCAAGAGTCTCCGAAGACTGACGAAGATGTGATTGATACGGCCTCAACGGAGTTGCTCAGTGAACAAACCAACCTCCTTCTTCCCGCCTCCCTGCCTGCAATCCCATAGGCCCATCAAAAGAAAGTGAAAATAAGCAGGGCATTCATTAACAGGTGAGTGTTCATTCTACACATAGCTGTGAAACACTGGTGCACAGAGGAATGAAACCAGAGGAAATTCCAAGAGGGCAGAGAGTCAACAGTCTCTTCCATTCCCTGGTTCCCCATAACTCAGACACACACAGGCTGGAGTCTACTCCAGGTTTAAAGAGAACATTCGTTCACATTCCCTTTTCAGTAAAGGAAGCCTGAGGCTTCCAGGATTTACTGTTACGATGTCTTTTTGGCTTCCTACCTTACCCAGAGCCTAACAAGAGAAAGTCTTTTTTACCCAGCGTCAGGTGGTACACACTGGAATGCTTGTTGGGGTACCAATGTTGATTCTGCTTCACCTCCCCTCCCCTCAGCCCCCATCATTCATAGAGTCCCCCACGTTGGCAGTTTCTCCCAGAACACAGGGTCTAAGGAAGAGTCTACCTTGGCCTTGAAGCCTCTTCTATGTGCTGCTGTGGGGGGTCTGCCATTAATCATCTCCAAACTCAAGTTGGGCCTACTGAGGGTTGCATTAACTCTTCCAGAGCAGATAGCTTCATTTTACAAAGCCAGGTTGTAAACTTTTCTCCTTCTCTTTCTTCCCCGTTCATTTATACAAGAAGCATTTTCTGGAGGCCTACTATGTGCCTGACACTGTGCTAAATGCTGGATTATAATGCAGAATGAATATAGACAAAGTCTCTGCTTTCAGGAGAAAGAGAAGTGTGAGGCTCTGAAAGAGAGACGCCACAGCTATGAAACAGACTGCATGTAAGAGATCCACAGTCCCATGAGCAGCTGGATAACTGACCTGCTCCTGGCATCAGGGAAAGTTTCCTGAGGAACTGACTACTCCGCTAGGATCTGAAGTTTCAGGCAGACAACTATTAGGTCAGGTAGGGGGGAGGAAGACCACTCCAGGCAGAGGAAGTACCATGTGCAAAGGCACTGTGGCACAGTGAGCTGGATGCTTTCAGGAAACTGAACAGAGATGAGTGGGGCTCAAAAGGGATGTGATCCAAATTGGGTAGGAGATATACATGGTGGCCAGACAGTGTAGTGCCTTATGGGACTGGCATGTTGAAGAGTTTTTCTCTACTTTACGAACCATAGCATGGTTCTTGAGGCTTTTTTAATCAAGGTGTGAAAAGATTTACTTTGTGCTTGTAGAATAGAAAAAATTAAGGGCAGATAAAGGCATAGCAGATAGGAGGCCACAAGAAAGGACCAAGGCAATAGAGATGGGGATGATAGAAATGAGCAGACTTGCGAAAGTAAAAACCAAGAAGCCCTGGCTGGCATAGCTCAGTGGATTGAGCACGGGCTAGGAACCAAAGGGTCCCAGTTCGATTCTCAGTCAGGGCACATGCCTGGGTTGCGAGCCAGGTCCCCAGTGAGGGGGCCATGTGAGAGGCAACCATACATTGCTATTTCTCTCTCTGTCTCCCTCCCTCCCCCTCTCTCTAAAAAAATAAAATCTTAAAAAAAAAAAAGTAAAAACCAAGAGAACCTGAAAATAGATTAGCAAAGGGGGTGGGCAAGAGGGGTGGAGGTACCAAAGAGGAATCCTGGGTTTCTAACTTACTTAGCTGGACAAATGGAGGACCTCTGCATTGAAATATGGAACCCTGAAAGAGAACCAAGTCAGGGGAAGAAGGGATGAGTCCAGATTTAAGCATGTTGACTTTGAGGTATTTTGGACATCCATGAGGAGAGAGCAAGCCAGTAGTCAGGGATGTGGGTCTTCTCAAAGGAAAGGTCAAGGCTGGAGTTTCAAATCTGTGGGTCACCTGCACGTGGTGGTTATGCATAAAGAGAAGATATAAATAGGAATATGATCACAGAAGACAATGGGACGCTAGAAAACTCTCGGGCAAAAAGTACAAGGGTTCCCCTTAAGATCAGGGACAAGACGGAGATGTCCACTTTCACCTCACGTATTCAACATACTACTGGAAGTCCTAGCCACAGCAATCAGACAAGAAGGAGAAATAAAAGGCATCCAAATTGGAAAGGAAGAAGTAAAACTGTCAATATTTGCAGATGACATGATCCTGTATATACAGAATCCCAAATATTCTACCAAGAAACTACCAGAACTGATCATTGAATTCGGCAAAGTAGCAGGATACAAAATTAACATCCAGAAATTAGTTGCATTTTTATATGCCAATAATGAACTAACAAAAGGGAAATTAAGAAAACAATCTCATTTATAATTGCTTCAAAAAGAATAAAATACCTAGGAATAAACCTAAGCAAGAATGTAAAAGAACTGTACTTGGAAAATTATAAGACACTGAAAAAAGAATTTGAAGAAGATACAAATAAATGGAAGCATATACTACATTAATGGATAGGAAGAATTAACATCATTAAAATGTCCATACTACCCAAAGCAATCTATAGATTCAATGCAATTCCTATTAAGATTCTAATGACATATTTCACGGAACTAGAATGAGTATTTCAAAACTTTATATGGAACTACAACAGGCCCCACATAGCAACAGCGATCCTGAGAAAGAACAAAGTTGGAGGAATCACGCTACTTGACTATACTATAAGGTCATAGTAATCAAAACAGCATGGTACTGGCTTAAAAAGACACATAGATCAATGAAACAAAATAGCCCAGAAATAAACCCACACCTTTACAGTTAATTAATATTTGACAAAGAAAGCAAGCAAATACAATGGGCTAAAGACAGTTTATTCAATAAATGGTTTTGGGAAAATTGGACAGATACATGCAGAAAAATGAAACTAGACCACCTTCTTACACTATACACAAGAATAAATTCAAAATGGATTAAAGACTTAAATGTTAGACCCCAAAACATAAAAATCCTAGAAGAAAAACATAGGCAGCAAAATCTCAGACAAAGCTCGTAGCAATATTTTATCAGATATATCTCCCCAGGCAAGGGAAACAAAAGAAAAAATAAACAAATGGAACTACATCAAACTAAAAAGTTTTTGCACACCAAAGAAAAATGTCAAAATAAAAAGACAACCCAAAGAAGGGAGAACATATTCACCAATACATCTGGTAAGGGGTTAATACCCAAAATTTATAAAAAATTTAAAAAACTTAACATCAAAAAAACAAAAAAACCCAATTAAATAATGTGCAAAGGACTTGAATAGACACTTCTCCAAAGAGGGCATACAGATGGCCAATAGACATATGAAAAGATGTTCAGTGTCACTAATCATCAGAAAAATGCAAATTAAAACCACAATAAGATATCATCTCACACCTGTCAGAACGGCTATCAATAAATCAACAAACAAGTGCTGGTAAGGATGTGGAGAAAGGGGAACCCTTTTGCACTGTTGCTGGGAATGCAGATTGGTGCAGCCACTGTGGAAAGCAGTATGGAGTTACCTCGAAAAATTAGAAGTGGATCTGCCTTTTGACCCAGCTATCCCACTTCTGGAAATATATCCAAAGGAACCCTTTTGGATATTCAAAAGAACATAAGCACCCCATGTACACTGCAGCATATTTACAGTAGCCAAGATATGGAAGCAGCCCAAGTACCCATCAGTAGATGAGTGGATAAAACAACTATGGGACATTTACATAACGGAATACTATTGGCTGTAAAAAAGAAGAAAATTTTACCCTTCGCAACAGTATGGATGGACCTGGAGAACATTATGTTAAGTGAAATAAGCTAGTCAGAGAAAGACAAATACCATGATTTCACACACATGTGGAATCTAATGAGCAAACTGAAGAAACAAGCAAAATAGAGACAGATTCATAGATAGAGAGCAGGATGACATTTAAGGGGGGGTAGGGAGTAGGTGGAGGGATTGAGCAAAAAAGGAAAAAGGACTCATGGACATGGACAACAGTGTGGTGATTTCAGGGGGTGGGGGAGCAGGAGATACAAGGGGACTAAATGGTAATGGAAAAAATACAAAAAAAAAAACACAAACTCTCACAGTTATTAATCAAATAGACGAAGATGACCTGGCAAAGAAGACAGAGAAGAACAATCAAAGAGGGAGCAGGAAAATAAGGAAGAATTCCTGAGAAGGCAGCAAAGAATGGGCTCTGAAGCATGGACAGAGAGTCTGCCCTTCCTCATAGGAAGAGATGCAGCTCCCTCATACCACAGGAAAGAGGGAGGAGAGATTAGGCACGGGCATCTTCATTATGGTAGATGACAGAATGGTCAATCATCAATGTCCTTATTTCTCTCGATTCAGGGTCCCAGTGATCTATAGCCAAAGCCCATACAGCTACACACGTTTATAGTTTCCAAAAGAAAAAAAAAGTGCACCTGCGTGCACACTTCAGAACTGGCTATTCATCATAGTCACCCACGGAATAAGGTACCATTACATCACAGACGAAGAGTCTCTCTCAAGCAAATGCAGGGTCACTTTAACACAGGACACAAAAGCCTTCGTCTGTCTTGGTAAATCTCAGTTCGTCAAGCTGTAGAATATTTTTCAAAAATTTTAAAGTTATTTAGGGACAATAAACACAGATCTGGGAAAGTTAAATCTTAAGAATAAACTGTCAGTTCACCTCACTTGCTGCTGCCTTGTCAATAGAGGCTCTCTTCCCCACGGGAGGGGACGCCCTCATCACCCACTAACAGCCGTTCCTCGATGGGCCCACTGCAACAGTCGGTCCTTTCTGCACGCCCTCGGGGAGCCTCGGGACCCAGCCACCTCTCCCTGCATCAAAAGCCATGTTTATAAACCAGATAGAGGCAGGCTTTCAATGAACAAACCTCCTTTTAAGTGGTCTTTGAATAGCAAAACGTAGGAGCTCAGCTGTGAGAGAATTTTTATGGTTAAGATTCTTCTCTTTTTAAAAACTGCCTTTTAAAAATTATAATTTCAGATGAGTGAAATATGCCACATTAAGATTGGGACTAATGGTTATGATGAGTATACAAGAACATGTAAAATTATTCATACTACAATGTTAAGTTTAAAAAAAGAGAACATGAAGTTATAGAATGTACTCTATTGTAAAAACCCTGTAAAAACAGGTAAAGAGGCAAGAAAATAAATGAATCATGGAAAAATAATACATTCTATTTGAAGAGTAAGATTATGAAATAAGTAATAAGTTTTGCTTTTTAGTTTCCATTATCTGCATAGTGGATTTTTTTTCTTAATTTCCATATCAGTTATACCTGAATACGTAAGTTGTTTAAAAGTGAAATGACATGATGTCTAAGATGAGCTTTCAAATATCCCACAAAAAAGCGGGGAATAAGGAAGAAAGACGACTGGACACATGCTGATCCCTATAAATAGTGGGTAATGGTACAGGATAGTTCATTACACTATTCTCCCTATTTTTATTTATGTTTGAAATTTTCCATAATAAAGTTTTAAACTTTTGTCCCATGTATGCTATATGTTATCTTTATAACAAATAATATGAACTTAATTTTTAAAAAATAATAACATGCTCATTATTAGAAATTAAAACAATACAGAAAAGTAAACTCTGACACCTTCCGCATATGCGCACACATGCCAAATCCCTTCACCATGATGTAACTCATGGTAGACACTTTGTAGGAAGTCATAGTACCTGCAAACACTAACACAAATACACACATATAAAGTATGTGTGTAACACTGCCTTCAGCCTAGACCCAGGAGTTGGAACCCTTTAATTTTTCACTTAATGTACTCCACAAATCTTTTAAAATATATACAGAAGCAATTATCCATTGAGGAAAGTTTTAGGATCAAGGGAGGGGCATGTTCAAGGTGAATTCAGCCTTTAATATGGCCCCTCCAAGAGAATGAATTCATTAATACATATGCAAATAAATATTAATTGAGGGGGAAAGGAAGAGAGGGAGGGAAGATGGAGACATCATATTCTGAGAAATGGGTGCCCTGCGGTCCTATAAGCAATGAACAGCACCCCTCACCCAGGCCTGGCCTGACACTCGGGAAAAATCCCCACTCTGTACCTAACAGCGGCACTAACTGTGCTGTTCGCGTATTTGTGGCGTTCTTACTCGAGGCCAGGATCTCGCTCCCTCCCGACGTACCACTCTCCTACAAGAGTAAGTCTCCTACTCTAAGAAAAATATTCCTAGAATCCTGGAAGACCAAAGGAAAAGGGAAAATAAAACACTCAAATGAGATAAATGAAGTCTGATCCTAATATGATTCCAGCAGCCGCAGCGTCTCCCGGGGGAGAAGCTGGGAGACTGCAATGGGCAATCAGGCGGGAGCCACTCAAATCACTGGCGTGAAGCGGAGGCCCACACGTCAGATGTGAAATGTTTCAGAGTTTGGGTTTGTTTTTTTCTTTTGGCAAGGAGAAGGAAACAGCTCATATCCAGGCAACGGTCTCATTTTCCTATCCCCGATTCTGGGCTCTGTGCAAGGCCACCATTTCATGCCTGTAACAGCTGTCATTTAAAAGCTGAATGTAACAGCTGTCATTTAAAAGCCTGTAACAGCTGTCATTTAAAAGCTGAAAGGCTGATTAGAAACAGTGCAGGTCCTCGAAGAGATGGCACGACACCTATGTGGGACAGGCTTAAGAGGAATGGAAGAAGTTTCTAGAAATGTACAAACAATACAGTCCTACATGAACAATAACCCGATTTGGAAGAAAAGTTGCCCAAGTCTTCCCTGAGTAACTTAACCTCTAGACCTGCCCTGTCCAATGTGGGCCGCACGTGGCCACCAGGCACGTGGCCAGTCGGAACTGAGATGTGCTCTGTGTGAATGACACACCAAGTCTTCAAAGACCTGACATGAAAAGATATATGAATGTGAAGTATCTCGTTAATTATTTTTTATATTGGTCATATAGTAAAATGATAACATTTGGATATACTGGGCTAAATAAATCCATCATTAAAATTAATTTCACCTGTTTTGTTTTTATTTTTTAAAATGTGGCCACTACAAAATTTGAAATTACATATGGGGAAAGCACTGCTCAGGCACCTCCTCCCTGCCACTGTTTGGTCATAAATTTGAGCAACTATGTCACTCACCTGAACTGGGATGTGACACACAAAGGGGCCTCTTTGTGTAACCCAGCCACACCAAGCTTGTCCTGCCTCAAAGCTTCCCCATGCTGTTCCCTCAGCCTGGACTGCTTTTCCCCTGCTGGCCTGGCCCTTCTCGCCCTTCTGGAGTCCTAGTGTCACTTCCTCCAGCAAGGCTTCCTCGACATGCCCCCAGCCCTGGCAAGGTTAAGTCCCCAGCAATACGTTCCCAGAGGGCCCTGCACTTTCCTCTGTCTCATCTGTGTCCTCTGTCACAACAGGAGCGATGTGCACCAGTCATCCGTTCAGTGTCGGCCGCCTCCCTCTCGGCATCCTGAATTCCAGGACGGTCCGTGTGGTTCACCACTGCACCTCAGCACCTGGCCCAGTGCTCAAAGGGACTCACTGTGCGATGCTGGGAAATGAACTTCATACCCATGCCCTGCTCCAGGCAGGGTCTCACAAGCCTGAGAAAACACCCTGTAGAGAAGACACAAAGCTCCTCTCACACAAAAATCTGGTTCAACAGTGAGAAATTCTTACACCTAAAAAAAGAAAATAGAAAAGAGGGAAAAGATGTCTTGACCACCTACGACAGACTAAAATGTAAAATGCCATAATACACCTACAGTCATGTTTGGAAGGGTGGACTCGCTCTTTGCTAAAATACGCGCTCCCATGAGGCTGACCACCTTCCAAAGCCGATACATTTACGGCATACTCCAGAGACAGCAGTAAACCCCAGGCTACGCAGAGGCCTCCACGTACGGGAAAGGGATCCTGACAGAAAGCTTTTCTTCTTTCTTCAAGTAATGTTTCACAAGGCAGCCTCTCAGCCAGTGACACAGAAAGCAGGTCTGTTTTGAGATTCGTTGCAGGGGCCTGTGTGTTTACTTTCGAGACTCCTGGCTAAAAGGACCTTTTCTTTCAAACAGCTCTCCACTGATACTAAAGCCACGAGCTGGGTCCGGCTGTAACTGTGAGAAGCTGGGGAGTGGGGTCGGGGGAGGGGGTGGCTTTGGGCTTCTTCGGGAATTCCCTGAGGCTCTGGCTTGGCCATATCTGCCCGAGGTGCAGGGTGATGGAAAGCAACACACAGGGAGCCTTTCAGAGACTGCTGAAGACGGTTTAAACCCCAGTGCCCGGCATCTGGTGCCAATCAGGAAAACAGTAGTCACTGATGTAACTGCAACCGGATGGGTAAAGTGAAACGAAGGCTGGCGTTTGGAGGCTGGGACAGATGCAGCCTGGGGACACCCCCCCGGGCGGCCACCAGCACTGCCCCAGTCCCAGCTCTGCCTCAGAGGTGAGCCGTGACACCAGCCGCAGAAACCTAACTCACAGGAAAAGTTCATCCTCACTCACCTAATTCAATATAATACACATAACATACCGCTTATATTATTTTACATTATTTCATATAGTATTATTACATTATCTACCAGTGTCTTCTATGTGTTCTCAGCACGGGGGTGGAGGAACGCACGAGTGAACAAAAATCAAACAATGCCTGTCCCCCTGCAGCTTACATTCTCATTATAGAGAACAGTGAGTGAGATAAAGCAACAAAATAAGTAGAATTATATGAGGATATTGCTTAAAAAAGAATATGTATCAGGGAAAGGAAATAGGAAATGTTGTATAGGGAAGAGTCACAATTAAGATAGTTTGCTCAAGGCCATATAGTGTATGTTTCCATTTGTATAAAATGACCAGAAAAGGCAAATATACAGAGACAGAAAGCAGACGAGTGGTTGCCAGAGGCTGGGGGTGGGAATGGGAATGAACTACAGATGGCACGAGGGGTCTTACTGGGGTGACAGGAAAGTGCATGGTGACGTTGCACAACTCAGTAAATTTTTCGAAAAGCACTGACTTGTACACTGTTTCAAAAGACAGCCTGGTCAGGGAAGGCCTCACCGAGGTGACATCTGGGCAGATGGGAAGGAGGTGAAGGAGCAAACCACGAGGACCACGAGGAAGAGTATTTTAGGGAGAAGGTAAGGCCAGTGCAAAGGCTCTGAGGCAAGAGCAGCGGTGGGTGGGGGAACAATTAGGAGGCCTGTGGGCCAGAAGTGGCTGGGAGAGGGAAGGAGAATGGTTGAGATGAGGTAACAGAGAGGTGACAAGAAGAAAAGGGAGGGTCTTTTGGGCCGACTAGGGAAGGACATTAATTTTTACTCTCAGTACAATGGGAAACTATTGGAGAAATGATAAGATCTGACTTACAGATCATTTACTTATCATTTGGGTTATTCTAGCTGCTCATTCACAAATATTCTGTAGTGAGACAAAGACAGATGCATGGAGACGATCTAGGGGGCCACTGCCTCCAGCAGTTGAGAAGCGACAGTGACATGGACATTGGTAATAGGAGCAGTCATGGTAAAAACAATCAGATCCTCAAATATATATGGGAGGTAATATGGCAGGACTGGCTGACAGACTTGATGTAGGATGTAACAGAAAGAATGACATCAAGGAGGACACCAAAGTTTTTAGTCTGAGCAACAGAGGATTGCCACTGCCTGAGATGGAGGAAGCCAGGGGGAGGCTCAGACTATGAGTGATAAGTGTACAAACCAATTTTATGCTCATGATACTGTTACCGGAAAGGGACCAGAACTGAGGTAGGTCTGCTCCAGCACAGTCTGAAATGTGTGTGTTCTTGACTTTGCGCAGGAAAGATTTCATGACACAAGTCCAGGTGATTTTTGACAGTATGTTTATTAAAGCCAGGGACAGCGAAACGAAGGAAGGCATGATCACAGAAACAGGAGTGACCCGAGAGGGCTGCCTTGGCCCATTGGAAACAAGGCAAAGAGTTAAGCCTACGCAAGGCTGCCTCAGCCCTGCAGAAAGAGAGTCACAGAGGCAGAAGAAGTGAGCCATGCTGGGCTGCATGGACTCAGGAAACAAGTTTCAGAGGCAAAAAGAGGGCCCTTGGAGACAGGTTCAGGGGGTTAGCCTGAGACAAGCTGCCACTGCCCGCTGCCCCCCTGGTTGCAAGTCTCCTGTGAAGCTTTGAAGCTTAGGAGAAAGAAGGTAAAACATACATGCCTGAGGAAAGAAGGGGGGAAAGGCGTGAGCATGCTCAGAGGAGCCATGCACCGAGTCCTTTGTCTTAAGGGATTTTATCTGTTTTCTGAAGGTGGGAATTTTAGGAAAGGTCTCAATCAGAATATTCAATCAGATGTGTCCTTTGATACACTGATGCATCAAGAGGGATCAGGGTCATTCTCTGGTCAGTTTTGCCTTCAAAGAATGTCACAGGAAAGGGACCAGGACCAAGGCAGGTCTGCTCCTGGCAGGGTCTGGAATGTGTAAACCATTTCCTGCTAAGTGTCCTTGACTAGGGAAGATAAGATCTTGTGATTTATTAGCTGGCTGTAAATTGCTCAGCTAATCTATTTAACTATCTGTCTCAGTTTCCCCATCCTACTTGTCAAGGAATTTTCCTAGCTTCTAACTAACCTGCCTCATTGCCAGATTAGATGATGAAAGAAAGGGGTGCAAAACAAGTAGATACAGGATTACACTAACTTGGGATTTCCAGTGCTTCCGGACTGGCAAGGAGGACACTAGCAAAGGAGATTGAAAAAATGTGAGCAGGAAGATAGCCAGAAAACCCGTAGGGGATGGGATCCTGAAAACCAAGTGGAAAAACAAAGTCAGGGAGGGATCAATTCCTTGTACCCAATCTGTAAGGCAAGTGAGTTGAGGATGAAAACTGACTGGATGTAGCAACATGGAAATGACTGGTGACCTTCGTACGAGCAATTGCATCAGGGCAAAGAGGACAAAACCTACTTTGAAGTTTCTCAAAAAGGAAAGGAGGAGGAGAAAAGAAAAAAGATGCAAATTAAAAATAAAAAGAAATCACTTTTCACATCTGGACAGACCAGCAGAGGTTAAAAGGCTGACAATGCCCAGTGCCACTGAGGGTGAGAGGACCAGGTACACCCGTCTTTGCAGCAGACCGAGGCCATAGGCATCAGAAAACTTGAAACACGCCTGCCTTTTGACCCAGCAATTGCATTCCTAAAAATTTACTACCATAAAAAGAAAGAAAAAGAGCACAAATATATCTTTACAAAAATCTACCAAAAAGTCTTGCTTATAAACTAAAGGACCTTAGTCTCAGAAGGGTTTTTGAGAACTTGACCCCGAAAGCAAGGAAAGTAAAGCAAAAATAAATGAATGGGAGCAAATCAAACTAAAAAGCTCCTGCACAGCAAAGGAAACCATCAACAAAACAAAAAGGTAACTAACTGAATGGGAGAAGATAATTGTAAATGATACCTCTGATAAGGGGCTAATAATCAAAATATATAAAGAATTCATATAACTCAACAACAAAACATCCAATTAAAAATGAGCAGAGGACCCAATACTTTCCAAGATATACAGATGGCCAACAGGTAAGTGAAAAAGTACTCAACTAGAGACTTCCTAAGATGGCGGCATAGGTGAATGCACCGTACCGCCTCGCACAACCAAACAAGGGGAAAAAAAAGAAATATACACATCCAAACACAGCCAGATCTGACAGAAAATCATATTGAGAGGAAGTCCGACAACCAAGGAATTAAAGAAGATACATTCATCAAGTTTGGTGAACCAGAAGGTGCAGAGCGAAGGGAG
>PVJI01003665.1:0-98088 GCA_004026765.1 Micronycteris hirsuta
GGCCCTGGCTGGTGTAGCTCAGTGGATTGAGCGCGGGCTGGGAACCAAGCGGTCCCGGTTCGATTCCCAGTCAGGGCACATGCCTGGGTTGCAGGCCAGGTCCCCATGAGGACCATGTGAGAGGCAACCATACATTGCTGTTTCTCTCCCTCTCTTTCTCCCTCCTTCCCCTCTCTCTAAAAAATAAATAAAAATAAAAAATCTTTAAAAAAAAAAATTAAACTAGGACTGTCTCAATACAAAGCTCAACAGCTAATCCACAAAGTGAATGTTCATGCTCCAAATATAGTACAATTAAGTCACATCACTATAAGTAGTATGATAATGAATGAGCCACTATTGTCAACTGCAAATCATGGTTGTCATCATCAGCAACAGAGACTAGGGTAAGTGCTGTGTGCCTTTGGCATTAATACCAGTGTTGTTTTCTTTTTTAAAAATATATCTTATTGATTATACTATTACAGCCGTCCCATTTTTCCCCACTTTTCCCCCCTCTCCTGCCCCTCACACCCACAATCCCACCCTCCCACTTGCATTCCCCCAACTTAGTTCATGTCCATAGATCATACATATATGTTCTTTGGCTTCTACATTTCCTATACTATTCTTAATCTCCCCCTGTCTATTTTGTACCTACCATTTATGAATTTTATTCCCTGTATCTTTTCCCCAATCCACCATGCCCCTTCCCACTGATAACCCTCCGTGACATCTCCATTTCTGTGATTCTGTTCCTGTTCTAGCTGTTCGCTTAGTTTTGTGTTTTTTGTTTATTTTCAGATTCAGTTGTTGATAGTTGTGAGACTGTTGTCATTTTAAGGTTCATAGTTTTTGATTTATTCTTTTCCTTAGATAAGTTCCTTTAACATTTCATATAATAAGGGCTTGTGATGATGAATTTCTTTAAATTAACCTTATCTGGGGAGTACTTTATCTGTCCTTCCATTATAAATGATAGGTTTGCCAGATAGAGTAATCTTGGATGTAGGGCCTTGCCTTTCATGACTTGGAATATTTCTTCCCAGCCCCTTCTTGCCTGCAAGATTTCTTTTGAGAAATCAGCTGATAGTCTTATGGGAACTCTTTGTAGGTAACTATCTCCTTTTCTCTTGCTGCTTCTAAGATTCTCTCCTTATCTTTATTTATTTATTTTTTGTTTTTGTTTTTGTGTGAACATTTATTTACACAATCATAATGCCGAAAATATATAAGAACTTTAAAATTATAAATTTAATCTGAATGTACACATTTTTTATTTTTATTTATTTATTTATTTTTAATTGTTTTTCAATGAAAGTTGTCTGCATCCTCACTGATACCCTCCTCCAACCCCTCCACACCCACCTCCCTCCCTGGCCTCCATCTTCCCCCTTAGTTCTGTCCATGTGTCCTCTCTAGTGGTTTCTGAAAACAGTTCTTCTCATTGTCCCCTTCCCCCTCCCCTCTGGCTATTGTTAGCTTGTTCTTAATTTCAATGTCTCCAGTTATGTTTTTCTTGCTTTTTTTTTTTGTTGATTATGTTCCAATTAAAGGTGAGATCATATGGCATTTGTCCTCACCGGCTGGCTTATTTCACTTAGCATAATGCTCTCCAGTTCTATCCATGCTGTTGCAAAGGGTGTAATCTTTTTTCTCTCTGTGTCATAGAATTCCATTGTGTAAATGTACCATAGTTTCTTGATCCACTCATTCGTAGATGGGCACTTAGGTTGTTCCCATCACTTGGCTATTGTGAATTGTGCTGCTATGAACATTGGCGTGCATAGGTTCTTTTGAATTGGTGTTTCAGGGCTCTTAGGGTATAATCCCAGTAGTGGAATTGCTGGGTCAAAAGGCAGTCCCATTTTTAGTTTTCTGAGGAAATTCCATACTGTTTTCCACAATGGCTTCACCAGTCTGCATTCCTACCAACAGTGCAGTAGGGTTCCCTTTTCTCCACATCCCCTCCAACAGTTATCTGTTGCTTTCATATGATGGCCTTTCTGACTGGTGTGAGGTGCTATCTCATTGTGGTTTTAATTTGCATGTCTCTGAAGGCTAATGATGTTGAGCATCTTTTCATATGTCTCTGGGCCCTCTGTATGTCCTCCTAGGAGAAATGTCTGTTCAAGTCTTTTGCCCATTTTTTAATTGTTTTTTTTTTTTTTTTTTTTTTTTTTTTTTTTTTTTTTTTTTTTTTTTTTTTTTTTTTTTTTTTTTTTTTTTTTTTTTTTTTTTTTTTTTTTTTTTTTTTTTTTTTTTTTGCCTTCCTGGAGTGGAGTCGTATGACTTCTTTATATATTTTGGAGATCAAACCCTTGTCCAAGGTATCATTGGCAAATATGTTTTCCCATACAGTTGGTTCTCTTTTTATTTTAATACTGTTTTCTTTAGCCCTACAGAAGTTCTTTATTTTGGAGAAGTCCCATTTCTTTATTCTTTCCTTTATGTCCCTAGCTCTAGGGGACATATCATTGAGGATGTTGCTGCATGGAATGTCTGAGATTTTCCTACCAATGTTTTCTTCTAGGACTTTTATGCTGTCATGACTTATATTTAAGTCTTTTATCCACCTTGAATTTATTTTTGTGTATGGTGTAAGTTGGTGCTCGAGATTCATTTTTTTGCATGTGGCCATCCAGACTTCCCAACACCATTTGTTGAAGAGGCTATTTTTATTCCATTTTATACTTCTGCCCTCTTTGTCAAAGATTAATTGCCTGTAGAGACTTGGATTTATTTCTGGGCTCTGTATTCTGTTCAATTGGTCTATCTGTCTATTTTTATTCCAGCACCAAGCTGTTTTGATTACAGTGGCCTTGTAATATAATTTGATACCCGGAATTGTGATCCCTCCTGCTTTGCTCCTCTTTCTCAAAATTGCAGCTGATATTCGGGCCTTATGGTTCCATATAAATTTTTGAAGTATTTGTTCTACATCTGTGAAATATGCCATTGGTACTTTGATAGGGATTGCATTGAATCTATAAATTGCTTTGGGTAGTATGGACATTTTGATGATGTTGATTCTTCTGATCCATGACCGCAGAATATGTTTCCACTTATTTGTGTCTTCCATGATTTCTTTCTTCAGTGTTGTGTAGTTTTCTGAGTACAGGTCTTTTACCTCCTTGGTTAGGTTTATTCCTAGGTACTTTATTTTTCTTGCTGCTATATCAAATGGGATTTTTTTCCTGATTTCTGCTTCTGCTGTTTCACTGTTGGTATACAAAACTGCCTTTGATTTCTGGATATTGACTTTGTATCCCACTGCTTTGCCAAATGCAATTATTAGGTCGAGTAGTTTTTTGGTGGGGTCTATCAGATTTTCTAAGTACACTATCATGTCATCTGCAAACAATGACAGTTTTGTTTCCTCCTTTCCAATTTGGATGCCTTTTATTTCGTTTTCTTGTCTGATTGCTGTGGCTAGGACTTCAATACTATGTTGAATAGAAGTGGTGATAGTGGACAATCTTGTCTTGTTCCTGATCTTAGTGGGAAAGATTTTAGTTTTTGCCCATTAAGTATAATGTTGGCTGCAGGTCTCTCATATATAGCCTTTATTATGTTGAGGAATGCTCCCTCTATTTGCACTTTGCTGAGTGTTTTTATCATAAATGGGTGCTGTACCTTATCAAATGCCTTTTCTGCATCTATTGATATGATCATGTGATTTTTGTCTTTGCTTTTGTTTATGTGATGTATTATGTTTATTGTTTTGTGAATACTGTACCATCCTTGCATCCCTGGGATGAATCCCACCTGGTCATGGTGTATGATCTTTTTAATGTACTACTGGATGTGGTTTGCTAATATTTTGTTGAGGATTTTAGTGTCTATGTTCATCAGTGATATTGGCCTGAAGTTTTCTTTCTTTGTTGTGTCTTTTTCTGGTTTTGGGATTAGGATGATGCTGGCTTCATAAAAAGAGTTTGTGAGTCTTCCATCATTTCAGATTTTTTGGAATAGTCTGTGAAGGATAGGGGTTAGCTCTTCCTTAAATGCTTTGTAGAATTCTCCTGTGAAACCATCTGGTCCAGGGCTTTTGTGTGTTGGGAGCTTTTTGATTACTGCTTTAATTTCATCCACTGTTATTGGTTGGTTCAGGCTTTCTGTTTCTTCCTTATTGAGTTTTGGAAGATTATATTTTTCTAAAAATTTGTCCATTTCTCCTAGGTTTTTATATTTCTTGGCATACAGTTCTTCATAGTACTGTCTTACAATCCTTTGTATTTCTGTGGCATCAGTTGTAATATCTCCTCTTTCATTTCTGATTGAGTTTATTTGGGTCTTCTCTCTTTTTTTCTTGATGAGCCGACTTAAAGGTTTGTCAATTTTGTTTATTTTTTCAAAGAACTAGCTCCTGGATTCATCGATTCTTAGAATTGTTTTTTTAGTCTCTCTGTTATTTAATTCTGCTCTGATCTTGGTTATTTCCTTCCTTCTACTTGTTCTGGGCTGTCTTTGTTGTTGTTCCTCAAGTTCTTAAAGGCGTAGGGCTAGGTTGTTTGTTTGAAATGTTTCTATTTTTTTTTTTTTTTTAGCTAGGCCTGTATCACTATGAACTTCCCTCTCAGGACTGCCTTCGCTGTGGCCCATAAGTTTTGGGTTGTTGTCAGTTCATTTTCATTTGTTTTGAGAAACTTGATTTCTTCCCTGATCTCGTCCTTGACCCATTCGTTGTTTAATAGCGTGCTATTCAATCTCCATGATTTTGAGTGTTTTGGGGGTTTTTCCTTGTGGTTGGTTTCTAATTTCAGTCCCTTGTGGTCAGAGAAAATACTTGATACGATTTCAATTTTCTTGAATTGCTTGAGGCTTGTTCTGTGTCCTATCATATGATCTATCTTTGAAAATGTTCCATGTTCATTTGAAAAGAATGTGTATTTAGCTTCTTTGGGGTGAAAGGCTCTATATATATATCAGTTAAGTCCATTTTCTAGGGCATTGTTCAATGCCACAATATCTTTGTTGATATTTTTTTTGGAAGATCTGTCCATTTTTGACAGTGTGGTGTTGAAGTCCCTTACTATAATTGTGTTGCTATCAATATCTTTCTTGAAGTCCTCCAAGATTTTCTTTATGTATTTGGGTGCTCCTGTGTTGGGTGCATATATATTTACAATGTTTATGTCTTCTTGGTGGATTCTTCCCTTGAGTATCATGAAATGTCCTTCTGGATCTCTCTTTATGGCCCTTTTTTGGAAGTTTATTTTGTCTGATATGGGTATTGCTACCCCAGCTGTTTTTTTTTTTGTCCATGTGCTTGGAAAACTTGTTTCTAGCCCTTCACTTTCAGTCTGTGTAAGTCTTTTGTCCTGAGGTGGGTTTCTTGTAAGCAGCATATGTGTGGGTCGTGCTTTCTTATCCATTCACCTATTCTATGTCTTTTGAATGGAGCATTTAATCCATTTACGTTTAAGGGTATTATTGATATGTACTTATTCATTGCCATTTTTTTGTACCTGTGTTCCTCTCTCTTTTCCTTCCTTTCCTTAAAGCAGTCCCTTTAGCATCTCTTGCAGAGCTGGTTTGGTGGAGGTGTATTCCTTTAGATTTCTTTTGTCTTGGAAGCTCCTTATTTGGCCATCTATCTTGATTGAAAGCCTTGCTGGATACAGTAGCCTTGGTTGCAGGCCTCTGGTTCTAATTACTTGGAATATTTCTTGCCATTCTCTTCTGGCTTGGAGCGTTTCCACTGAGAAGTCAGCTGCTAGCCTTATTGGGACTCCCCTGTATGTTATTTCTTGTTTCTGCCTCTCTGCCTTTAAGATTCTCTCTTTGTCTTGGAATTTTGCCATTTTAATGATGATGTGTCTTGAAGTGGGCCTGTTTGGGTTCCTTTTGAATGGGACTGTATGTGTTTCCTGGATTTGTGTGACTTTTTCTATCCTCATATTAGGGAAGTTTTCCATCATTATTTTTTGAAACAGGTTTTCTATCCCTTGCTCTTCTTCTTCTCCTTCTGGTATCCCTATTATACAGATATTATTACATTTTATGTTGTCCTGCATTTCCCTTAATACTTCTTCATTCTTTCTGAGTCTCTTTTCCTTTTCTTGCTCCTTTTGGGTGTTTTTTTTTTTCCTACCTTGTCCTCCAGCTCGCTGATCTGATCCTCTGCTTCATAGAGCCTGCTTTTGATACCTTCTGTTGTGTTCTTCAGTTCAGATATTGTATTCTTCATTTCCTCTTGGCCCTTGTGGATAGTTTCTATTTCTTTTTTCATGTTGATATAGTTTCCAGTGAGTTCATTGTTGTTTCCCTGTAGTTTCTGGTAATTTTGTATGAGTTCATTGAGCTTATTGAGCTTCCTGATAACCAATGCTTTGAACTCAATATCTGATAGGTGGCTTGCCTCTGTTTCAGTTATCATTCTTTCTGGGGCTTCCTCCTTTCCTTTCATTTTGGGGATTATTTCTTTGTCTTCCCATTGTTTGTGAGACTCTTCTTGCTAGCCTCTGTTTCTTAAATTGATCTGTTCTGATTCCTTTGTTTTATGGTATGAGCTTCTATGGTTAAATACCTGCGAGATTCAGTTTTGTAGTCTCCTTAATCTCCTTAGCTCGCTGGTTGTGGACTGTCATTTATGTTGGCTCTCTGTATGTCTTTGGGTTTTGGTTGTTATTGGGTCTTTCTTTGGTGGGTCCTTTCCTCCAGCTAGTTAACTGAAGGTCACTCCATCCACCTCACCTTGTATTCTGTTTTTCTGGTGTGGACAGGTCGTGTTGAAGCTGATGCTTCTGTGTGAACAAGGTTTTGAAGCTTCTCTCTCACTCTTATTCAGTTGTTTGTTGTGGGTTATTTCTCCACCAATTGGTGTATTATCCGTTCGGTCCTAGATTGAGTTTAGTGTTGGTTCCACTTCCTCCTTCACCTTCTTCCGTTTTTTTCTGTTGGCGTTTCCTTTGTTGGTGGATTTCTTCTTCCAGCAGGTGTACTGGTGTTCACCACTCCCACCTTGCAAGTTCTCTAGAGTAGCAAAGTTAAATTTGCCTTGCTGTCTCTGTTTTTTGGGCTGACCCCTGTGTGGGTCTAACTCTGGTCTTTTCACAGCTCCAGGTTTTAATGTCTCACCTGTGGGTAAAGAAGAGGGGGGAGGGAAAGGAGTGAAGGAAGGGAGAAAGAATAATATAAGGAAAGGAAGGAAGGAAGGAGGAATAAAAAAGAAAGAAGGAAAGCAAGGAAGAAAAAATTAAAAGAAGAAAAAAATTTTTTCTACTTTTTATAAATTAAAACAAAACAATTAAAAAAGTAAAATAATAAGAAATAAAAGGAGGAGGGGACAAGGAATATTAAAGGAAATGGAAGGAGGAGGAATTAAAAAAAAAAAAAAGAAGGACAGAAAGGAAGAAGGGTGAAAAAAAAAAAAGAAATAAAAAGCCTTCTGCTTGCTGGTTTTAAACGTGTCTGGCCAGACCTGTTCTTTTGGTCTTCCTGGCTGCGTCAGGCTGGGAAGATATTAGTTTTGCTTTACTCCCTTCCTGAGATGCACTCTTTCTTGTTGTCCAGCCTCCAGCCCAGTTCCTAGGTGTGCTTCTGGGTCTGGACTGGGTCTGTTGTGCCGTTTTTGAGGTGCACCAATTAGGGGCAACTCACACACCACCATCTTGCTCTTTGCTGGTCTAGATGCTAGGAACTCTCAGTGCCCCTTCTGGGTAGTTTGGCCCCCACACTGAGTCAAGAGTTTGTGAGGACTGCCGCTCCCCTCAATGGGGCGCTTCTGCCTTTCTCCTAAGGAGCCAGTCGGCCCTGCAGGGCTCCTTGTGCAGGGGCTGGGTGGCAAGCGCTTTGTGCCTGGCTGTCGGCATGAGCTCCATGTACCTGTGTTCACTTTTCCCTTTGTCCCTAGATAGGGTGCCGGCGAGCTGTGGGCTGGGGGGCCCGGTTGTGCACCGTCCCTGGTATTTTTGAAGTGGGCATGAGTGGTCTGTGGATCACTGGATGCGTACACTCCCTAATTCCCCTTGAATGGTTGTGTAAGCTGCAACTGGCCCTGGAGCCGCTGGTTGCAAACTGTCTTCTGGAGTGGGCAGGGACAGGCCACAGGTCACTGAGTTCGTATAGTCTCCAATTCCCCTTGATGGGAGTGCAAGCCGCCACTGGCCAAGGGCTGCTGTTTGTGCATTCACCCTGATGCTTCTGGAGAATGGGCAGGTAGGCTGCCCTGGGTTTCCGATCCCCAGGCGTGCACCGACCCCAGGGCTGTTGGGGACAGGGCCTCTCCAAACAGTCACGGAGTGCCTATTTTTCTTTTTGAAAAATTCTTCCTATTTACGCCCACCAATCCAAACAAGCACCTGGCCTCTCACACATCCCAACCTGGCTTTCTCCCAAGAATCTTGCAGCAGACCCGGCAGCTGCCAGGTCTGAGGTTGCAGCCCACCCTGCTCCCTGCGCTGGTCCCGGGGACCTTTTCGTTCCAAAGCACTCTCCTTACCATCCGATCATTCAATTTCCCCTATAATCTTGGTCACTGATCTTCATATACACTGGAATACCATTGGGTGTTCACTCTGTTCCTCAGAAAATTGGCTAGGTGTTTCACCAGTGGGCAGGAGGAAGTGGCCTCTGCTCCCCTCTATCTCGCTGCCATCTTCCTTAATCTCTCTCCTTATCTTTAATCTTGGGTAATGTAATTATGATGTGCCTTGGTGTGTGCTTCGTTGGGTCCAACTTCTTTGGGACTTTCTGAGCTTCCCGGACTTGTATGTCTATTTCTTTTGCCAAATTAGGGAAGTTTTCTTTCACTATTATTTCAAATAAGTTTTCAGTTTCTTGGTCTTCCTCTTCTCCTTCTGACACCCCTATGATTCAGATGTGAAAGGTTTAAAGTTGTCCTGTAGGTTCCTAAGCCTCTCCTCATATTTTTGAATTCTTGTTTCTTCATTCTGTTCTGGTTGAATGTTTATTTCTTCCTTCTGCTCCAAACCATTGATTTGAGTCCCAGTTTCCTCCCTGTCAGTGTTGGTTCACTTCACTCTTTAATTCATTTTTATTCATTTTAATTCATTTTTCATAGCCTTCACTCTGTCCTCTATTTGGTGACCATACTCAACCATTTCTGTGATCATCCTGAGGACCAGTGTTTTGAACTGTGCATCTTATAGATTGGCTATTTCTCATGGCTTAGTTGTATTTTTTCTGGAGCTTTGATCTGTTCTTTCATTTGGGCCACTTTTTTTTTTCAGCATGCTTGTTATGTAGTAAGGGGAAGAGCCTTAGGTATTTGTCAGAGCAGGACAACTCACATCGCAGCGTTGTGGCACTGTATGTGGGGAGGGGTTCAAAAGGGAGCAATGCCACTTGCTGGCCTCTTGGCTGGCTTTCAGAAGCTTCCTCCACTACCCACAAGCAAATTGGGCTCTTCTGGTGCTGATTCCCAGGTGGGTGGGTTTGTGTACATTCTAGGACCCTGTGGGTCTTTCCAACAAACTCTCCTTTGAGGCTGAGAGTTTCCCCCACTGCCACAACCCCCACAGGTTTTTTTTTTTAAATAAGAGTCACTTTTTTTTTAAGATTTTATTTATTTTCAGAGCGAGGAGAAGGGAGGGAGAAAGAACAATGTATGGTTGCCTCTCACATGGCCCTCACTGGGAACCTGGCCCACAACCCAGGCATGTGCCCCGACTGGGAATCGAACCGGTACCCTCTGGTTCCCAGCCCGCACTCAATCCATTGAACTACACCAGCCGGGCCCCCCCAACAGGTTTTTGCAGTTAGAGGTTTTGAGGCTTTATTTCCCTGTGCTGGAACCCTGGGTTGCATGGTCTGTCTCGCTCCCCAGTTGTTCCTCCCAGATTATCCCAACACAAATGTGGGACCACACGGTACATGAGCTGCTGCCTCGCTGCAAGTCCTCTCTGCCCTAGCTGCCCATCTCTGCCCCTCCTACTGGTCTGGATGAATGTTTCTTCTTTAACTCCTTGGTTGTTGGACTTCCGTGCAGTTCAATTCTCTGGCAATTCTGGTTATTTTTTGTTTTTAAATTTGTCGTTGTCCTTCTTTTGGTTGTGTGAGGAGGAACAGTGTATCTACCTACACCTCTATCTTGGCCAGAAGTTAATACCAGTATTGTTTTCAGCCCCTATTTTGGGGGTTCACCTTTAACTTTTTTTACCTTTCCTTCTGTACCCATCACTGGAAAGTGGAAGTTTTCTTACCCCAGGGAAGAGTTTACCAGATGTAAGAATTTTAGTTCTGAATAAGGACAGTCGTGGATAAACTGGAATGGTTGGTCACCCTAGCACACCTTGGTAGAATCAAGAAAACATTCAAGACAAATACTGTCTGATTTCACTTATATGCGGAACCTAAAAAAAACCTGAGCTTGGCCCATGTGGTTCAGTTGGTTTGAGTGTTGTCCTGTAGACCAAAAAGTCTTGGGTTCAATTTCCAGTCAGGACACATACACAGGTTTTGGGTTCTGTCCCCAGTTGGGGCATGTTCACAAGGGCACTGATCGATGTTTCTCCTTCTGTCTCTTCCTCTCTTCCTTTCTCTCTCTCTGAAAGCAATGAAAAAATATCCTTGAGTGAAGAAAAAAATACTGAGTTCATAGATACAGAAAATACACTGATGGCTGCAGAGGTAGGGAGTGGTGGATGGGGAAATGGCTGAAGGTGGTCAAAATGTATAAACTTTCAGTTGTAAGATAAATAAATCATGGGGATGAAATGTACATCATGGTAACTATATTTAAGAATATATGTGAAATATATTCAATGTGTGTATATATGAAAATTGCAAAGAAATCAGATCTTAAAAGTTGTCATCACAAGAAAAAAATTGTAACTATGTGAGGTGATGGATATTAACTATATGATATACATATCAAATTGCTGGTGCCAAAATGGCACCAGGTGTTAGACCTCAGTTCAGGAAACTTGGTACTTGAGTTCTATCTAAGAAAGAATTCAGAGCCAAGGCTCAAACTGTAAGAGAAGGTCTATTTAGAAAGTCACAGAGGTAGAATTGAGCCATAGAGAAAATGGGCTCAGGAAATGAGGCAAAAGAAGGGTCCTTCGTGCTTAAGGAAGGGAAGGGGAGGGGGAGAGGGAGAGACACCTTGAGAGATGAAAGAGGGAGGAAAGGTTCAGACATGCTCCAGAAAAAGAGAGAGTGAGCACACAGGAATCCCTTTCTTAAGGGCTTTTATCTGGAAGTCTCAGGGGAGGATCTCAATAGACTATTCATCAGCTTTCCAGGTGTGCCCCCCTCAGAGTTTTGGTCTCCACTGATTGGTCAGCACCAGAGAAGGGGGGTCGTTAGTCAATGCAGCTGGTCCTGAGGCAGACTGTGGTATTGCGCTGTCTGATTTTACTGCTTCTCTGGGCCTGGAGCTGAAACACAGCTGAGGCCTCAATGTCATCTCCAAGAGTTAATGTTTAGGAGTGGTCATGTAAGAGCTTATAGTTTTGCCCATTGATAGGCACCCAGAGCTCTCCACCCTGGTAAATCTCTGCACCTGGACTATTGTTCCTACTAGGTTCATGCCTATCTAACTACCTACTACAAAATCATTACATTGTACACTTATAGAGTAAGTGGAGGCATGTCATGAATCCTGGCCAGCAGAATTCGTGTGGCTATGACTGAAGTGTGAATGAGCTCACACAAAAACACACTGGACTAGAGAAATCCAGGGCCATGCAACCCCTCCCTTATGGTATGGGAGAGGCCCAGAGCATAGCTTAGCCTGGCCTTTTATTGTTGTTTCAGGGGACATTCACATCAGAATGGTCTTCATTAATTTATGCATAGGTTGTAGATTTGAATTAGGTGGTAGATGGTTCAGGAAGGTACATCAAAAGGAGAGATATGCAAATGGAAGGGCAACAGGCTTGGGCTGAATTCAAAAGGACTGTAAACACTGGCACTAGCCGGGAAGAAGCTAGGCATGTATTAACATAAGTTCTTTTGATCCAGGGGGAAGGGAGGTCTTAGCAAGAACAAGCTTTTGATTTAAAGAAATATATCATCCTGATTTCCCACAGGAAATTCCACCATCACACACATGGGTCCTGCTTGCCGTCTTTACGTCCCATGAGAGTCCATGCTCTCTTTAGACGTGAAACATTAGAGCTACACTTCCCAAGGTGAATGCATGAATTTCCTTCAGAGGCAATCTGCCTTCCTCACCCAGGTGTCTGGGTAGCAAAGGGAACCAATATTCCCATAGCCTTGGAGGGGCCTGATAAGTAGCGTTCTCATAGCATTGAGACTGGGTCTGGTAAACTATTCCCATTACAAGAACTGGGCTCTCATATGCAGAATTATGTTATGTTATATAATTTTCTAGCATTTTCTTGGCTTTGTTTGCCTCTAGTATTTAAGCAGGTAGGGAGTCCCTGCTGGATGCCATGGTGAGTGCCATGCTGGGGAGCAAGGGCCACAATGTGCGCCACACAGAGGCATGCAGGGGGACACACAGCTTGCAGTATGCATGGCTCACCCACCCTTGAATAAAGGCATGTCAGACATCCTGATGATTCCATGAATATTTTCTGTCTGCCCAAATGCCGTGGACCTGCCAGGCCTTGAATGGTCACAACACAACACCTAAATGTAATACAATGTTATATGTCAATTATATCTCAATAAAACTGAAAAACAGGAATGATGTCCCAAAATAAAAAATCAATTGTATTTCTATACACTAGCAACAAACAACTGTTTAGTTGAAATCATTAAAGTGCCATTTACAGTAGCATTTTAAGAACATGAAATAAGTAGGCATAAGTTTAACAAAATATGTTCAATACCTGTACACTGAAAATACCAAATATTGGTTAGAAAAATTAATAAAGACCTAAATAAATGGAGAGAAATACCATGCTAATGAATCAGAAGACAATACTAAGATGCCTCTTCTTCCCAAATTGTTCTGTAGAGTCTGCTGAGTCCCAATCAAAATCTTAGGAAGTGAGACTTCCGCCAAGATGGCGGTTTAGGTGGACGCACTGCACCACTGCTCACAACCAGAGAGTTTAAACAACGAACTCAATAGTGAAAAATAAACAACCAGAATGGACGGAATCAAACTGAAGGGAAGTCCGACACCCAGGAAGTTGGGGAGGACGTACATCCAGGCTGGTAAGCGGGGCAGAACTGAGCAGAGGAGCCGAGTGAGAGGCAGTTTGCCCGGAGGAACTCACCCCGGGAGCGCCTAACCAAAGCACAACCCCGAGCAACGGGTGAACCTCGCAGGCCAGCAGCGTAACTGGAGAGGCCAGTGGGAACCAGCAGGGCCGAGACTGGCAGAAAAGGCAGTAGGGAACTGGGGAGCAGAGGGTGATAGGGAGTGGCGGTGAACGGCAGATGCCATTGCTACCTCCCAGGCCCCGCCCCCTGAGGAAACGTCACAAAAAAGCGACCCAGGTTGCCAGGCACCGACAAACACCTAAGTCTCTGACAGGTGCGCCGAGATAAAAAAGAATGAAAATGGCCAAAACTAAAGATCAGAACACATTACAACTAACGGACGAAGAGATAGCCAAATTAACAGATGCCCAGTTTAAAACACTGGTAATCAGGATGCTCACAAAACTGGAAGAAATAGTTGAACAAATGAGCAATACGATAAAGATAATGGAGGAAAATATATAGGGAGCCAATAGGGAAAAAAAGGAAGCTGGGACTCAAACCAATGGGGTGGACCAGAAGGAAGAAACAAGAATTCAAAAAAAATGAGGAGGGACCCAGGAACCTCAGAGACATTTGGAAACGACCCAACATCCGGATCATAGGGCTGCCAGAAGGACAAGAGGAACACCAAGAAATTGAACATATTTTTGAACAGATAATGAATGAGAACTTCCCAAATCTGGCAAAGGAAATAGGCTTCCTAGAAATCCAAGAAGCTCAGAGAACCCCAAAGAAGAGGGACCTAAAGAGGAACACACCAAGGCACATCATAATAACATTACCCAAGATCAAGAATAAGGAAAGAATCTTACAAGCAGCAAGAGAAAAGGAGACATTTACCTACAAAGGAATTCCCATAAGACTGTCAGCAGATTTCTCAAAGGAGACCTTCCAAGCAAGAAGGGGCTGGAGAGAAATATTTCAAATCATGAAAAGCAAGGACCTACAACCAAGAATAATCTATCCAGCAAAACTGTCATTTAGAATGGAAGGGCAGATAAAGTGCTTCTCAGATAAGGTCAAGTTCAAGGAGTACATCGTCACGCGGCCTTTACTATATGAAATGTTAAGGAGTTTTATATAAGGACTCATGAGAGAAGGCACCGAGGCCAGATCAGCTACCGGGGAACTCAGATCAGCCACAGCCAGGACGCTTGTGAGGTAAGCAAGCACAATACAACCAGAGAAACAAATTATAACCAGAGACATTGGAATTTAGAACAATCTGGCAGTAACCGGAGGGGAGGGGGAAGGGGATAATGGGGACAAGGGTATTCAGGAACTGCTATAAAGGACACATGGACAAAACCAAGGGGGAGGGTGGAAGCAAGGGAGGGAGGTGGGTTTGCCTGGGGTTGGGAGTGGGGGTAAATGCAGACAACTGTAAGTGAACAACAATAAAATAATTTTTTAAAAAAATCTCAGGAAGCATTTTTTTCATATAAATTGACAAGTGGATTCTAAAATTTGTATAAAAATGCACAGGACCTAAAATTTTGAAGAAGGACAAGGACGCTATCTGATTTCATGACTTAGTGGAGTCTTATAACAGCAATTAAGCAATTAAGACAATATGATACAGGCATAAAGATGAACAGATAGATCAATAGAACCAAATAGAGTGTAGAAGTGAACATATACATATATGGTAAATTGATTTTTGACAAAGTATCAAGGTAATTCAATGAGGGAAAATATAGTGTTTGCAATAAATGGTGCTGAAACAATTAGACATCCATGTACATCTTTTTATGGCCTTTGCTGTGAAGTCCATTTTGTCTGATATAAGTATTGCTACCCCAGCTTTTTTTTTCCTGTCCATTTGCTTAGAATGTTTTTCCCCAACACTTCACTTTCAGTCTGTGTAGGTCTTTTGTCCTGAGTTGAGTTTCTTGTAGGCAGCATATATACAAGTCATGTTTTCTTATCCATTCAGCTATTCTATGTCTTTTGATTGGAGCATTTAATCCATTTACATTTAAGGTTATTATTGATAGGTACTTATTCATTGCCATTTTGCTTCCTTTGTACCTGTGTTGCAATTGATCAAGGCCGGGCAGATCCACTCTTGCCTCCGGTAGACAGAAGAGAATGCGCGGAGGCAGTAGGGATGCTTGACATTTCTTTATTGGCAGGTGGGCGACCATGAAAGCCACAAGCTGCAAGACTCACTAGTAAAAAGCCCCTATCTGTTTAAGTACTAGAGGGGAACAAAGCCAGAAAACTGCCAAACCCTTACATAACATACTAGTTCTGCGCATGCAAGCTCACTTTATGTTATGGGAACAGTTTATTGGACCCAGTTTCAAGGCTATGAGAACACTTAGGCCCCTCCAAGTGTTCTCTGGCCCCTCCAAGGCTATGGGAATGCTGATCTTCTTAGTTACCCAGACACCTAGGCAAGGAAGCCAGACTGCCTCCACTTACCCTACAGTACCTGTGTTCTCTCTCTCACTCTTTTTCTTCCTTTTCTTAAGGCAGTCCCATTAGCATATCTTACAGTGCTGATTTGGTGGAAGTGTATTCTTTGAGGCTTATTTTGTCTGGGAAACTCCTTATTTCACCTTCTATTTTAATTAAGAGACTTGCTGGATTGAGTAGTTTCAGATGCAGGCCTTTGTTTTTCATTACTTGGAATATTTCTTGCTTGTAGTGTTTTCATTGAGAAGTCAGCTGCTAGCCTTATCAGGGCTCCCTTGTATGTTACTTCCTGTTTCTCCCTTGCTGCCTTTAAGATTCTCTCTTTGTCTTGGAATTTTGCCACTTTAATTATGATGTGTCTTGGAGTAGTCCTCTTTGCGTTTCTCTGGATTGGGACCCTCTGTGCTTCCAGCATTTGTGTGTCTTTTTCTCTCATCATATTAGGGAAGTTTTCCATCATTACTTTTTCAAACAGGTTTTCTATCCCTTGTTCTTCTTCTTTTCCTTCTGGTATCCCTATTATATGGTTATTATTATGTTTCATGTTATCCTGCTGTTCCCCAAACCCCTCTTCATTCTTTTTGAGTCTTTTTTTTCCTTTTCTTGCTCTTTCTGGGAGTTTTTTTCTACCTTGTCCACCAGCTTGCTGATTCTCCTCTGCTTCATCTAGGCTGCTTTTGTGTTCTTCAATTCAGAAATTGTATTCTTCATTTCCTCTTGGCTCTTGTTGATAGTTTTCATTTCCTTTTTCATGTTGATATAGTTTGCAGTAACTTCCTCGTAGTTTCCCTGTAGTTTCTGGTAATTCTCAGTGAACTCATTGAGCTTCCTTATAACCACTGTTTTGAACTCGATATCTGATAGTTGACTTGCCTCTATTTTATTTAATATTCTTTCTGAGGATTCCTCCTTTCCTTTCATTTGGGGTTTGTTTCTTTGTCTTCCATTGTTTGTGAGACTCTTCTTGTTTGCCTCTTCTTCTTAAACCAATCTGTTCTGACTCCCTGAGTCTGTGGTGTGAACTTCTATGGTAGGAGACCTGTGAGAGATTAGCAGTTCAGTCTCCTTGATCTTCTGAACTTGCTGCTCTTGGGATGCTGTTTATACTGGCTCTCTGGGTGTAACTGGGTTTTGATTGTTGTTGGGTCATTCTCTGGTGGGTCCTTCCCTCCAGCTGTTTGACTGAGGGTCACTCTGCCCACCACATCTTGTATGCAGGTGCAGTCAGTTAGTGCTGAAGATGATTCTTCTGTCTGTATGAGGTTATAAGGCTTCTGTCCCTACTCTTCAGTTGTTTGTTCAGAGTGATTTCTCCACAATTTAGTTGTAATTCCAGATTGGTCCTGGGAGGAGGTTAGTGTGGCTTCCATTCACTCTTCCACCATCTTGCCAACCTTGTTTTATTGTGCTTCACTTCATTGCACTTCATAGTAGTTGCATTTTTTTTACAATTTGAAAGCAAGATCCTCCTTTAGCAAAAACATTACAGCTCACTTTGTTTTGTTGATCTAGTACCAAACCCACAATATCTCTGAGGCATGCCAGCAAAATGGGATTTACTTATGCAGTCTCAGAAACTACGTGGAGAGAAGGCTGGGGTTGGGATGAACACACACATGCTGAAATTGGGTGGCCAGATGGGTTCAGAAGAAACTGGGAAAATGGGACCAAACAGACCTCTTCAAAGCTGGAATGGCTGGGGCTGGAGGGTAGGAGAAAGGCTGCTCTAGATATCCATGTACAAAAAAAGTGGATTCCTGCCTCATACCACACATAAAAATTAATAAATTAAAAATGGGTTTGTAATAGTGAGGAATTGTAACCCTTCCCACCATTTTTGTGACATTGTTTCTGTAAGTGCTGAATCTGGCTAATGTGTAGCTTATAGATAAACAACCTACTTGTAGAAGAATCCTAGGAACTAACTTCGAAAGATATAGACTCTGACCTTCAGCCATCCCAGCTCTGGGAGTTTTTCTGACCTTTAACCACGGAGACAGGAAGATGTAAATCCAGGATGACTTGAGCCAGGATGACTAAACCAGGATAACATACACTTGACCATTACTTGCCTTATCAGAATGGACTGTGCTTGTCTGTATGTAGAGAACCTTTCAACCCTTTCCTTGATCTCTTTGTTTTGTTCCCCTCCCTCCTCATAAAAACCACTGAGATGTGGAGATGGGCTTTGAGATGAGTCCCCCATCTTCCAGGAAGCCAGCACTTAAATAAACCACTTTTCTTTACATCAGCACCTGTCTCTAGAGTATTGAAGCATTGGACAGCCAGACCTGCATTCAGTTACAGGTTGGAGATCTAAATGTAAAAGCTAAAACCATAAATTTTCTAGAAGAAAACATAAGAGAAAAACCTTTGTGATATTGGGTAAAAATTTCTTCTGTAGGACATAGAAACACAAATCATAAAAAATATTGATAACTGGCCCTGGCTGGGTGGCTCAGTTGGTTGGAGCATTGTCCCATACACCAAAAAGTTGTGGGTTCAATTTCTAGTCAGGGCACGTTTCTAGGTTGCAGGTTCAATGCCCTGGTGGGGGTCGGGGCATTTACAGAAGGCAACCAATCAGTATTTCTCTCTCACATTGATGTTTCGTTCTCCCTTCCTCTTTCTCTAAAATCAATAAATATATCCTAGGGTGAAGATTAAAATATATTTACATTGATAATTGTACTTCATCAAAATTAAAAGCATTTGTTCATTAAAAGACACTGTTAAGTAATAAAAATACAAACCACAGACTGAGAAAATATTTTCAAATACTTATGAAACACAGGACTTGTTACCAGAATATATAAAAATTCTCAAAACTCAATAATAAAAATGGCCAAAGATTTAAATAGACACATCACAAAAGAAGAGATCCGAATGGCAAATCAGAACATAAAAAGGTCCTTAACATCATGAGTGATTAAGGAAATGAAAATTAAAACTACAATGAGATACTACCACACACCCATTAGAATAGCTAAAAATTAAAAAAAAAAAAAAAAACCTGACCATACCACGTAATGGGGGGATACAGAGCTATTGGAAAGCAAAACAGTATCACCACATCAGAAAGCAGTTGTTTTTTTTTTTTTTTAATGGAAGTAAACAGTTAGCCCCTAATTGGAGTGGTGGCTCTGTTGGTTGGGCGTCACTCTGCAAAACGAAGTATCTCCCATTCTATTCCCAGTAAGGGCATATGCCCAGGCTGCAGGTTTGGTTCCTGGTTGGGGTGCATATGAGAGGAATTCAATCAATGTTTCTCTCTCACATCGATGTTTCTCTCCTTCTCTTTTTCCTTCTCTTCCCCTGTCTCTAAAAAATAAATAAAATCTTTTTTAAAATAAAATAGATACCACAAGTTAGCAATTTCATTCCTAGAGAAATGAAAACATATACCCACACAAGAGAAATGAAAACATATACCCACACAAACACTTGTATATGAAATGCTCTAGCAGTTTTATTTAATAATAGCCAAGAAGTGGTGAATGGATAACAATTTGTGGTACATCTGTATAATGTAAACTATTCAGCAATAGAAAGAAATAAACTACTAATACACCCAACAACATAGATGAATCTTGCCCTGACTGTGGCTCAGTGGATTGTGCATTGTTCTGCAAACCAAAAGGTGGATGGTTTGATTCCTAGTCAGGGCACATGCCTGGGTTATGGGCCAGGTCCCTGATGTTTCTCTCCTGTTCTCCCTCTTTCTTCCTCTCTCTAAAAATACATAAATAAAATCTGTTTTTTAAGAAATAGATACATTTGGGAAAACATATTTCCCAATGATACCTCAGACAAGGGTCTGATCTCCAAAATATATAAAGAACTCATATGACTCCACTCCAGGAAGACAAAAAACCCAATTAAAAAATGGGCAAAAGACATGAACAGACATTTCTTGAAAGAGGACATACAGAGGGCCCAGAGATATATGAAAAGATGCTCAACATCATTAGCCATCAGAGAGATGCAAATTAAAACCACAATTAGATACCACCTCACACCAGTCAGAAGGACCATCATCAACAAAGCAACAGATAACTGTTGGAGGGGATGTGGAGAAAAGAGAACCCTGCTGTACTGTTGGTGGGAATGCAGACTGGTGAAGCCACTGTGGAAAACAGTATGGAGTTTCCTCAGAAAACTAAAACTGGATCTGCCTTTTGACCCAGAAATTCCACTGCTGGGATTATACCCTAAGAGCCCTGAAACACCAATTCAAAAGAACCTATGCACTCCAATGTTCATAGCAGCACAATATACAACAGCCAAGTGCTGGAAACAACCTAAGTGCCCATCTACAAATGAGTGGATCAAGAAACTATGGTACATTTACACAATGGAATTCTACGCAGCAGAGAGAAAGAGCTTATACCCTTTGCAACAGCATGAATGGAACTGGAGAGCATTATGCTAAGCGAAATAAGCCAGGTAGTGAGGGACAAATACCATATGATCTCACCTTTAACTGGAATATAATCAACAAAAGCAAAAAGCAAGCAAAACATAACCAGAGACATTGAAATTAAGAACAATCTAACAATAGTCAGAGGGAAGGGGGGAGAGGGGAGAAGACTATGGGGAGAAGGGTTTTCAGGAACCACTATAGAGGACACATGGACAAAACCAAGGGGGAGGATGGAGGCAGGGAAGGGAGGTGGGTTTGGAGGGGGTGGGGGGAGGGGAGGGGAGAGGATGCAGACAACTATAATTGAGCAACAATAAAGTAATATAAAAAATTAGAACAACAACAAAATAAAGTTTCGAGTACAAAAAAATGAAAAATAAAAAATAGATAAATTTAAAAGCTTTATGCTGGGTGAAAGAAACCAATATTAAAAGACTATGTGTTGTAGGATTCCATTTCTATGCCATTCTAGAAAGAGCAACAGAAATCAGATCAGTTGTTGTCAGGGACTGGGGGATGGAGGAGCACAGGGAAATTTTTGAGGGTGATAGACATGCTTTGTATCATGATTGTGGTGGTGATTGCACTATTACATATACAAATAGTTATATATATTTGTCATACATTTGTGAATTTAATTTAATCTCCATAACAACCACCCCATGTGAAGGCTATTATTAGCCTCATTTTACAGATGTGGACACTGAGGTCCAGGGAAGTTAAATAACCCAGCCAGGAAGGAGCCACATTGAGGTTGAAACCTGTGTAAGCTGGAATCCAAAATTGAGGTCTGAGCACACCACCACTGATGCCACCTGATAGTTTTGTCTTTCTGTTTTTCCCCGCACAACTTCGCTTCTTATTCCTCTGCCTGCATCCTCATAAACTCAGTGAACTCCTGCACACAGATGCCCCTCCTCTCTTCAAAACACAGCTGACTCTGATGCCAAAGTCAGTCTCTGGCATCTGGATTCAGCCTGACTGAATTTGGACACATCTGGGGAATGACACCTGCAGTCTGGCAAGGTGAATTAGCATCACCCATCAAGCTGGACATGGCCTGGCCCCTTCCAGAGGACCGGAGCAGTGCACCTTGCTGGAAATCTGTTGCAAGTCAGCAGAGACATCTGGATTTCTGGCAGCACTCTCCAGGTAATGTCAGTCTTTCAGAGCCAGTAGAGCTTGAGAATGGTTGGGGAGGCCTTCCCAGCTTCAGGAAAGGGGCCCACACCTCACATACTGCCAGCCCACGAGGAGGCCATGACACAGGTCCCACTGCAGCACCCAACAGGCCAACAAGCACCAAAAGCTGTGCAGGAGGAGCCCCTCTTTCCTCCTCTGAGCATCTGGAGGCCTTGGCAGACCCCCAGCACCCGTCACTTCTCCCACTGCAGCTGCCTTGGCCCTTCTGGATGCCAGTGCTTTGGGCATCTGTGCTTGTTAGGAAGCAGGTGCCTCAGACAGAGCCTTTATGCAGGTTTGGGATCAGTGTGTGGCCATGGGCATGGAGTCAATACAGTCCCTGTAGCCTGACAGGGCATTCACTAGGCATCTTCCATTCCTGCACCAGCTGCCCCAGTTCTTCCATACCCTGCTCCTCTATGTTAGGCTGGGAAGCAAATGGAAGGTGAGGAATTTGGCGGGGGAAGGGAAGGGGTCTCAGTGAACACCCACAGTGTGTTGCACTTGGTAGGCAATGTGATAGGCAGGAGGCGAAGTGGACGTGGGGAGAGAGCCCAGAGCACTGATGGCCATAGACTTATGGAGGACACCTGGAGCAAAAACATGGATACAGGAGGCATTTTACAAGCTCCTCAGCCGTGCAAGCTGCCTCTCATGCATGGTCATGCATGTGGTCTCCATGCCTCCTTCCTCTGTCCCTAGACAGCTGCCACGGACCTCACAAACAGCCACTGGGTCCCCACTTTTCAAACTGATACATCGCCTCCCCTCTCCTCCACCCATCTCACCTCCAATACCCGCCCCCTGATCATCTCCTATACCTCCAGCTCCCTCCCCATCTGAGGGTACTTCCTCTGACCAGGGTCCTCCTGCCCTCTGATGTCCAGCTGGAAGCTCCACCTCCTCCAGGCAGCACTCCCTGCCTACCCTCCTCCAGTCTGTGCTGATTTCCCTCTCCTCTGAAGCCTGGAAGCATCACCATCTCAGCTGCCAGGCATCCTCCACCCTGCGGCCCTGCCTCATTAGACTTCCACCCTGTTCCTCTTGCTCTCTTGAGTGGGCCATGTGGGCAGCATGAAGGCATTGTATCTCCACAGCCTGGACACAGTGCTATACCTGAGTAGGAGGAACATAAGCTACCCCTGCCAAATTAAGGAAACTTAAGGAAAGAGGATTTCCTAGGAAGGCAGGGGGACCCTCATGAACCCAAAGCCAGAATGTGACCCATTTATCTCCCTTGGCTTTTCCAGGTCTCCATAGTTTCTTGCTCAGCCTCTCTCTGTACCTCTGCATATTCCTCCTCATCGCTTCCCCTTTAAGCCCAAACATCAATGCCCAAACCCTGGCTTCAAAGTTTTCTAAGTCCAGAACTCACAGTGGAAAAGAGCGAGTAAGGGCTCTGAGCCCTACTCCTGGGGCCTGGGAGAGAGAATCTGATTTTTTTTTAAAGATGTTATTTATTTTTTTAGAGAGAGGGGAATAGAGGGAGAGAAACATTGATCAATGTGAGAGAGAAACATTGATAGGTTGCCTCTTGCACATGTCCTGACTGGGGACTGAACCTGAAACCCAGGCATGTGCCCTGATCAGGAATCTAACTGGCGACCTTTCGCTTTACAGACAACACACAACCAGCTGAACCACACCAGTCAGGGTAAAAGAGACTCTCATTGACCCCCAGGTCTAGTGACTTCCCTGTGCAGTCACCAAAGGCAGCGGGTCAGGATCATGTGATCCATGCAGGGGCTGGAACTCTGAGGAGTATGGTCAAGTCCTCCAAGGAGGGACAGAATGTGGAAGAAATGGGGGCAACTCTGGGACAGCAGGTTCAGGGAAGGAAGACAGATGCCTAGTGAATGCTGACTGACTGCAGGGCCTGGGCCAAAGCTCCAGGTTGGAGCCTTTATTTCTGTCCTTTTCTCTTTGGCATCTGGGCCATGAACTGACTTCAGTCTTTCCAGAATCCTGTTTATTTTTCTCACTTGATCACAAAGGTGACCAGGAGGTGCCAGAAAGACCTGGGTTCTAATTCAGGCCTGCCACCCACCAGCTTGGTAAATTTGGGCAAGTAACAAGATTTCCGAGTGTCCTCATTGGCAAAATAGAGGTTATAGGAATAGCCATGTGCAGTTGTGGGGGGAGTCACAGGAATGACTGCAGCTGAGAATCTGCAGAGTGCTCAGCACCCATATGATAGAGACCCTGAGAGTCATGTCTTTTCATGTTTTTCATCTCAAAAATAAGAAATCTGGGTAGCATGTCACTGTGTTTTTTATACTGACACATAAAATAGGTATATCATAATAATGGCAGGCTAGATTTGGTGAAATATGGAGTCATTACTAGTTGTACTGATCTGGGGCAAACTGCAATATCTCTGGGTAAAAATGTCCCATCTGCAAAATGGAGACAATGTCCCACCTTCAGCTAGCCACTAGGACACTAAAACAAGACCACATCTGTACAGTTTATCATTACTATTATTTTTTAATCCCCACCCAAAACTATGTTTTTATTGATTTTAGAGAAAGAGAGAGAGAGAGAGAGAAAGATCAATGTGAGAGAGAAAAACGATTGGTTGCCTCCTTTTTGCACCCTGATCAGAGATCAAAACCTTAACATAGGTATATGCCCTGCCATGTGATTGAACCTGCAACCTTTACGGTGCACGGAAAGCTGCTCTAACCAACTTATTCACTTGGGTTGGTCACAGTTTTGATGGTGCCTGTCCTTCACCTCCCTCCCTCCTGGATTGCACCATTGGCCAGTAAGGCGGGTTTGGGGCAAATTAAGTCATCCTGAGCTGTGAGTGTGTTTGTTTATCTGTGAAGCGGGAGGCCACAGCACTGAGGGCTAAGCAGGCAAATATTTGCAGTTGAGGATTAACTCGAGTTCCAGGCTGTCATGGTGGCAGGAGGGCGCCCAGGCAGTTTCTCCAGGGCCCACCCCAGTAAGTCTCCTTCCAGGCAGGTTTGTGAGGTGGGCTGCAGGAGGGCTGAGCAGGGGTGAAAGCTAAATCCTTGAGCCAAGATTTGAGAGGATGGCTGAAGTTTGGGGTAAAGGGAAATCAGGGCTCTGCCACCAGCCAGGCCAACACACTGGTTGGCAGTCCTCAGGCCTGGGTGTCATGGTTTCAAGGGCCCTTCTTTCCAGGCTTTAAGGCAAGTAGAAGTCAGCAGAGAGCCTCCAGGGCCCAAGACTTCCAAGGGCCCATGACCATCTCCAGAGGAAGCTTAGAGCCTGGGGCCTTCCATTCTCCCATCCCACCCCCACTTCTAAACCTGGGCCTCTGATTTAAACAAATATCAGAACCAGCCTCAGAATCAGTGCTAAAATGTAGAGTGGTTGGACAGGGTGCAGATTGGCAGGCAGGTCTGCCCACTCAGTCTTGGAGGCAGTGGAAGGCTCCTTGGCTTCTAGTTGGCAGAGCTACCTCTCTGGCCTGGTGGGGTACCCCTTGCTTTGGGGCATGGTTTGGGGCCTAGAGCCACACAGGCTTAAGTCTGAGCTCTGCTTCCTCCTGGTTGTGGGTTTTTCAGTAAGTTACTTCATGCTGCCTCCTGGTTGTGGGTTTTTTAGTAAGTTACTTCACTCATCTGAGCCTCAACTTCCTTGTCCATGAAATGGGGTTACTAAATTAAGCCCACATCTTGAGTAGTTGTGAGTCTTAATTGAGATAATAATAGCTAATGTTTACTGAGCGTTTGCTATGTGCAAACCGTATTTTAGGAACTTTATGTGGATTAACTTATTTAATTCTCACAATAACCTGTAAGGCAGAAGTACAGTTTTCTATCCACTTTACAAATGATGAAAATGAAGCATGGAGCAGTTATGTCTCTTGCCCAATGCTGCTGTCCTGGAGCTGCGATTTGCACCAAGTGGTCTGACTTGGTGGCCTGCCCTATGAACCATTTATAAATTTCTTGAAAGACACCTGGAGTGTCTGATAAATGTTAGCTATCATTCTTGGCCTGGCCAGTAGATCAGAACCCTCACCACAGAATGGGGAGGTTCATGAATATCCTGGGCGCACCTGCCATGGCCTTTCTGTACTGAGTCCCCTTTGATCTTCACCAGGACTCCATACACTTTCCACTTTCTCTCTTCCCCTTTAAACTTGGAGTAGCTGGTATTACCTTGGCCCCATATGGAAAAGGAAGTTGAGGTGCCAGGTGGCTGTCTGACTAGTGGACAGGGATCCCCAACCCCAGGTTTTGCCCTGACAATCAGCACACGTGGGAGACTCCAGTTCAGGGGCCAACAGGCAGAGTAGGGACTGGTGGGGTTGCCAGAGCTCAGAAATCCTCCTCAGACAGGTATCAGCAATTCCAGAATGTGGCAGCTGGCAAGTCTCTTACTATTGCTGACCATCCGGAGAATTTCCAGCACACCAGTTACTCCTGGTAAGGCCACTACCCCTCACCCCAACTCCTTAGGACCCTGGGGCCTTCAAACTTTCCGCCATCCCTCTGAGCCTCAGGCAGGCTGAGTTAGCTGTTGAATGCAGCAGCAGCCTCCCTGGCTACAGGGCAGAGTGGTGTGGTGAAGGCAGGGAGCCCCATCAGCACAGCTCCTCCTTACAACCTGGGAAGTGGGTCACAGAGTCCCCTGAGCCTTCCCACTCCACTCATCACTCCTTCAACTGTGAAAGGCCTAGGCCCAGGCCAGGCCAGACCAGTCCACATTAGAGTCATACTACCCTAGGTGTCCTGTCCTCCTGAAACCCTGCTCCAAACCCCTCCTCTGGTTCCCACAGCCAACAGGAGACAGGATGCTGGGAAGGCCTGCATGCAGAATGGGCTGCCTCATTTACTTGGCAGCCACCCATTTCCTCTTCTGGAGCCACACAGGCTGTTTCTTGCATTTATACCTCTTCTTGAGCTACTTCTCTGCCTGGGGTGCCCTCCCCACCTGTCCTCCCCACACCACCACCCTTCATCTCCCACCTGTGGCCACTTGATTCAACTGTCCAGACTCAGCTCAGGAGGCATACTTTCCTTTCCCGGCCTTTGCATGTTCCCTCAAGCTTCTCTTCTGCACTCCCCTGACTTGATCCCCCCCATCCAGTTGTCCCCTGTCCCCAAGACAGACACCTCCCAGAGCCCAGGAGACATTTGGTGATACTCACTGGGTAACAGGTCTGTTGCCCAAGGGGAGGTGCATGGGAAATGCTCAATGAGGGAGGAGGTTGTGGAAGGGCGGTATCTAGACAGGGTTGCACAGGTATATTCAGAGAACAATGAAACTGATTTAATTTTGCATTCCTTATACAACTGCAGATGGCATGTGACCTTGGATGTTCATTTCTGTGCCAGGTACTGGACTGTTTTACTCAGTACAGTAAAACATCCTCAATTTGGATGAAAAACTGAGGTTCAGAGATGTAATGACACTGGCTCAAGGTCACACAGACATCAGGTTGGGGTTCAAAGGGAGGTCTGAATGGTCAAGTATCCTGTCCTCCAGCCTCCAGTCACCTCTTTGAGTAAAGGAAAAGAGCAGAGGAGAGGGGAGAGAATCATGACCTGGAATCATAAGTCCTCCCCAGGTTCATCCCAGCTTGGGCCCCCACCTCAGGCCCCTCCACCAAAGTGAGCTCTCCCCCTCACCCCTTCCCAAACAAGACTCAGTGTTCTCCAGTAGTGAGCGGGCCCACCAGGTACTACGGATAAACAAACGAGCCAACTCCTTCCTGGAGGAGCTCCGGGCCAGCAACCTGGAGCGGGAGTGCATGGAAGAGATCTGTGACTTCGAGGAGGCCCAGGAGATTTTCCAAAATGTGGATAACACAGTAAGACCACCTGACTGCGTCCAAAGGACAAAGCTGAGGGGCGGGTTGGTGGCTGGCTGGGGCCTGGAAGAGCAGGATGAGGGTGACCACTGAGGCCATCTTGGGCATCTGGGGAGGCAGTGGGTACTAGCCCCTTTGCCTTCAGCTTGGGACTGAGAACATAGAATGAACAGAACATTGGCTTATGGTGTACATGCACTGCAAGAGATAGAACTCTGCAATTAGCTCCAGGAAAAAAAGGATTTGGGGGAACGTTAGGCTAGAGTGCCCACCCAAGTCTACTACAGGTGCTCACCCCCCACCTGCAGCTGGCCACCTCTACCTCACCTGTTCTCTCCCTCCGTAACCAAAGGGCTACCATCTCTCCTCCCACCTATGAATGTGCTGATCAGGGTGTGTGACCAAACTCCCTGATATCTACCCACATGTTAACTCTGTGTGTCGGTTCATACTCAAGGGGCAAAATCTGCTTGGTTAGGGGATCCGAGGAAAGGTTCTATGTCCTCTCTGGCCCTCAGGTCCTATGGTGGTAGCCCTGAGGTGGAAGATAGACTTGGTAAGAGAGGTGGCTTCCCAGTACAAGTCTCAGAACCCCTCCAGCCCCAAGCACCCAATTCAGCTGCTAGGACCTGGGAGTTGTACCACCTGCGGTCCCTCATGCTATAGGAGTGTACTTCTTGGTCAGGGCTTACTAGGCTGAGGGTAAGCTCTGGTCTGATCCCTCTCTTGCCCTCAGCTGCTACCTCCTTGACTAGATTCCCCTGCCTCTTTTCTCAAATGGTCTCCTCAACAGACACCAAATGATATTCTGCAGACACACTCTGAGCCCCATCACATCCCTCCTGGGCCCTTCACCTCACCATAAGGTCTTTGTGCAGGCAAGGCAGAGTTGATGCTGCAAGGAGGATTGATGGTGTAGGCATCAAGCAGTGGATTTCAGGGTGTTGTGGTCCCAGACTAGTAGCAGCAGCACCTGGTTAGAAAAGCAGTCCGCTGCTCCAGATCTTCTGAACCAGCAATCTATGTCTCACCAATGAGATCCCAGAGCTTGCTCAACTTTGGGAACACTGGCTTAAAAAAAGACCAGATGCAGGAGAGGTCCAGAAAAGCCATGAAGAGTGAGTGACAGGGTCTGGAAACAGGCTGAGCAACCAAATGGGCCACTTGGGCCCATTCATTGCAGAGGCTGTTGTGGTACCAGAAGGTGAGGGAGCAGGCCTCCAGCTGCACAGGATGGTGAGGGGCAGGGTAGGGTGTTGTTCATGGGATGTGGAGTGGAGGTGGGCAACAGGAGGCAAGGAGGAGCTGGCCTTACTCTGGGCTCAGATGCACTAGTGGGTGATTTCAAGCAGGGGTTGACTCCTCTTTGTTCGGAAGCCCTTCACTCCCCTGCCCATGTAGAGGCTGCCCAGCACCACCTGGGCCAGACCAGGGAGGTGCCCAGTGGGCTTCCCATATACACACCTGGGCTAATGGCCCCTGATGTGGCCCCTTCTCTCCACAGCTGGCCTTCTGGTCCAAGTACCTGGGTGAGTGTGCTCTAGACACCTGAATGCAGTACCCATGCCCTTCACAGTCTCTGGACCGCTGTGGGGAGGTGGATGGGGCTGGCGGCTCCAGTGATACCTCGCAAACCCCATATCGCAGATGATGACCAGTGCAAGGTCCAGCCTCTGGAGCACCCATGCAACAGCCCGTGCTGTGGCCACGGCACATGCATCGATGGCATCGGTGGCTTCCATTGCGACTGCAGCCAGGGCTGGGAAGGCCGCTTCTGCCAGAACGGTGAGGGGCCCACCAGGCTAGGTGGTAGGCTGAGTTCCTCAGAGCAACGGTGGGCATGCGTGTCATAAGGAGGAGGCTGGAAAGCGGGTGCGGGGGAAGGGGTGGGTAGAGGGGGTATAGGCGCACAGTCCTACAGCTCCTCTAAGACGCCCTCCTCGGGTGTCCGTTCAGAAGTGCGTTTCTCCAACTGTTCGGTGGACAATGGCGGCTGCGCGCATTATTGCCTGGAGGAGAAAGGCCAGCGCTACTGTAGCTGCGCGCAAGGTTACCAGCTGTGGGACGACCACCTGCAGTGTGAGCCCAAAGGTGAGCCCATGAGCTGGGCAGGACGGTGGGGTCCAGGGTGTATCCGGGGCGTGAGAAATGAGCATCATTCAGTCCTACTGAAGGAAGATGGGATGCCCAAACTCCGGGTGCCCTAGGCCGGCTTCCTGACTGCTCTTTTCCTCACTTGCCCCACTTCCTCCAAGTGACCCTACTCACCTCGAAGACAGCTCCAGGACCCTGAGCCCATAGGTAGCTCATGTCCCAAAATCTGAGCCAACACAGGAGGCCAGGCCTCCAGCATCTTCCTTTATCTATCTTGGATGGCTTTATTTCCTTAACACGCTTTGCACCACCCAGCATTACATTTCCCCCTTCAACTGTGGCTTCTCTGTGGAAAGACAGAACCCATGATTTTGCCTTCCTCTCTGTTTTGCTTTGTATAGATTTTAATTTTCATCAAATTTATATATGTATTGTACAAAGAAGACAGAGTTTTACAACTCTTACAATGAATATCAGCAGGTTGTTCCTCACTGTGGGTCTTTATTCATTTCTTGTACAATGCCCTTGGTGGACCCATTGAATGTAGAAATTCCTGTCTTGAGCTCCAGGAACATTTCTTCAGTTGTTTCTTTCTTTCTTTTTTTTTTTTTTTTAAGATTTTACTTCTTTATTTTTAGAGAGAGGAGAAGGGAGGGAGAAAGAGCAATGTATGGTTGCCTCTCACATGGCCCTCACTGGGGACCTGGCTTGCAACCCAGGCATGTGCCCCGACTGGGAATAGAACCAGGACCTTTTGGTTCCCAGCCCGCACTCAATCCACTGAGCTACACCAGCCGGGCTCTTAGTTGTTTCTTGATAACCTCCCTTCTGTTTTCTCTTTTCTATTTCTAGACCTCCTATTCGCAGATCTCTTCCTCTCAATGGACCTATTTTATTGTCTCTTCTATTTTCCATTTCCGTTCTGTTGTGTTCTTTCAGAGAGCTTTCCACAACTTTATATTCTAATCCTTTTACTGTGCACAAAAAGTTCTAACTTTGTATTCTGAATTAATTTGTTTCCATAGAAAGTTGTAAAGAAATGCCTAGTGAAGCTGTTGGCTTTCTTGTGAGACCATCAGAAGGCCAAGGTCTGGTGGAACCCGTATTGTCCAGACCATTAGATCTTCACTTTATTCTGCTTTCTGACAGGAATCCTTCAAGCTCATACTTGGGTGGTTCCAGCCTGGTTTCCTGCTCCTCAGAGGAAGGTGGGGAGGGAAGTTGGTGTCTGGATAGTCTGCAGGTATCTGAGTGACTCCCTCTGTATGTTACTCTTGTGGCAGTGCCTGGAGTCCCCAAATCACAGCCTCTGTTTTACCCTCAGCAGTGAATAATATACCTAAGGCCTTCCGGAGGGGGGAAGGGTGAGAGAGAAGAGTCAAGTCACTTGTGAGTCAGGACAGAGGTCTAGGGCTCTCACAGTTTCTCTTACAAACTCTCAACATTCCTGTCTGCAGTCCTACCTGCACATCATCCTTTGGAAGCACTAAGCCTTCCTGTGGTTCTGTGGTGAAAAGCAGTCTGTACCTGGCATCTGCTATTACTAACTGACATCTTTGCTTTTTCAGTCAGCCGATGTCCATCTGCTACGCAGCTTCTGGAATTTTGTTGCTGTTGTCTCCTCTCCACTCCCTGTCATTATTCACTTCTCCTGCTAATGGTTTTCCACTGCCCTACAATAATTCTAAATCTCTCAGCCTAGCTGAATGGCCCTTCCTGAGCAAACCTCTGCGTTCTCTGTCAGGTGCCCTCTCCTCTTGGCAGAGGACCTTGCAACAGTGCTCAGAGCTACTTTGGGGCTCTCCAAAAATGCCCACCTCCTCCTCTCCATAATTTTTAACCTCTGTAAGGAGCTTGGCAGCATCCCAATGTGAGGCCTTATTTAATGTATCTCATACATTGCCTTCAACAGCCCTGGGGAATACTGTACTTGGAGAAGTTTAACAATCTACCCAAGGACACACAGCTAGGAAGTAATGCTGCTCAATCTGACTCTTGTTTGTTGACTGACTATGCCGAGGGAATTTGCAGGTGGATGTATTTGTGAGTCTAACCATCATTTACCCCTTGAACCTCACAATGTGGCAAACTAGTCTGTAGGCAGGAGGTGGACAAGGATGGAAGGGCAGTCTGGGGGTAATGCCTGGCAGGCCCTCACCACCTCCCCCACCTTTAGTGAAATTCCCCTGTGGAAGGCCATGGAACCCAAAGGAGAAGAAGAGCAAGACCTTGAAATGTTGCACAGACCAAGTAGACCAAGTAGATCCACGGCTCATCAATGGGAAGTTGACCCTGCAGGGAGAGAGCCCCTGGCAGGTGAGAGAAGGGGCAGCAGCCTGGGAGTTCCTGCTCAGGATGCACAAAATGGGAGGTGCTGCCTTTGCTTGGAGGGGTGAGGAGAGGCAAGTGCTAAAGGCACTAAAGGGAATAGGCCAACTCTGTGAACTGTGCAGAAATAGAAAATGCCAGAAAAGTGCCTGAAGTACATGCCATATGACCAGGCGACCCAGGAAAGGCTCACTTATGCTTCTAGTACCTCAGCTTGGAAACCAGCCAGGATCTGTGCTGAGAAACAGGGACCCAGACTTAGAGTTGTCGAAAGGCAGTGCTGTGATGTCACCACCCACTCCCATTCCAGGTGATCCTGCTGGACTCAAAGAAGAAGCTGGCCTGTGGGGCGGTGTTGATCCACACCTCCTGGGTACTGACAGCAGCCCACTGCATGGAGAACTCCCAGAAGCTCATCGTCAGGCTCGGTGAGGGCTGCAGCCAGGCATGAGGGGGCCACCAGACTTCTCATGGGGTAGCACAAGACAAGCTGGCCTCATTCGGGGACCCTATCCCTGAGGAGTTCTTGAGTTCTACAGAAGGTGTTTAGGGGGCAGAAGTCTATTTGCTCCCACCCTGACATTCCTGTGGTATGATTTTAGACACAGCGATACCTGGTATTTTGCAGGTAGGAGATTCTCAGGTGTCATCTGGGCCCAGGTGCTTACACACAAGTGTTTGCAAGTAAGGGGGTTACATACATACAAGCCTCCTCTCTCCCACTCATATGCAGCTGGCTGTGTGTATGCACCTCCAACATCCTCTGACACAGACCCACAAAGCACCCACACATCCCGGCCTCAGGGTCATACTTCACATAGACTGATGGGAGTGGATCTCTGCAGCAGGGCCCAGCATCAGCCACAGCAGCCAGCTGCTTCCTTGCAACAGTTCAGGGCCCCTCATGCCTAGGCCCCATTCTGTACCATTTTCTGAAGGGGGCTTTTACTCCATTCTTCATACAAAAAGAAGGAAAAGTTGTATTGACAATGACCAGATTCACATACTCTACAATTACCTGCAGCACAACCAATGGCTTGTGCCCTGCAGTGGGGCTCTGCTTGAAATTTCTAGTTATCCACCAACCTTGCAGGAACCACCAGCCTCACCTGAGAGGACCCTGTCTCTTGTGTGTGACCCAGATCTTTCTTCCCTGCAGAGCCTGAATCCTTTTGGTCTTCCTCTCTGGGCCTTGCTGCTCCTGCCCTGCCCCCATCATGGCATGTTCCTGCCTTGTGCTCAAGTCAGGCACTGCTGGCCATGCCTCTGCTTCCCCAAGAGTCTGTCTTTCCAGCTGCAGTCTCCAATTCTCTTTGTGGCTCTGCTCTGTGTCCTGGGTTTCTAGGGAGTCTTGGGTTTCCCTGCTGACTGCCCACTGCTACTTATTTCTCCGGCACTGTTCCATCTGCGAGTCCTAAGTTCAGACCAGCATTCTGTCCCTTTAGGGTAGATGCCCATGGGCTGTTACCCTTAACAGGGAACTGAAGTGCAGACATGTGGACAGTGGTGGGGCCTGAGATATGCAGTGACCACTCCAACTGTGGGCCCACTGCCTGCCCTCCAGCAGGTCCTGCGTGCCCCAAGTACACTCTGACAGCCCCTCTGCCCTACAGGAGAATATGACCTGCGGCGCAGGGAGAAGTGGGAGGTGGATCTAGACATCAAGGAGGTCTTCATGCACCCCAACTACAGCAGGACCACCACTGACAATGACATTGCTCTGCTTCATCTTTCCCGGCCTGCCCCCCTCTCGCAGACCATTGTGCCCATCTGCCTCCCTGACAGCGGCCTCTCAGAGCGCGAGCTCACCAAGGTTGGTCAGGAGACAGTGGTGACGGGCTGGGGCTACCGCAGTGAGACCAAGAGAAACCTCACCTTTGTCCTCAGCTTCATCAAGATTCCAGTGGCCCCTCACAATGAGTGCGTACAGGTCATGCACAATATGGTCTCTGAGAACATGCTATGTGCGGGCATCCTTGGGGACCCACGGGATGCCTGCGAGGGTGACAGTGGGGGACCAATGGTTGTCTCCTTCCATGGTACCTGGTTCCTGGTGGGTCTGGTGAGCTGGGGTGAGGGCTGTGGGCGCCTCCACAACTATGGTGTCTACACCAAAGTCAGCCGCTACCTCGACTGGATCTATAGTCACATCAGAGCTGAGGAGGCCTCCATCAACAGCCAGGTACCCTAGCATCCCACCCACTGTGTCTGGATCCCAGAGGCCACTCTGGAATTGGGACTGGCTATTGAATGGCAGTATGTGTGACATTAAAGGGTCATGCAATGAGCACACCAGCTGCTGTTCTGTCTGTCCATCCCTTCTATGGGCTGCTCTGGAGGGAAGTAATATTTATTGAGCATCTGTATATCCTACACCTTATGAACAGGATCTTATTAACTCCCACAGAAACTCTGGGTTAGAGAAGAGCAGATCTAAGTTTTGTGGGGTCTGAAGCTGGTAACATCTGAGGGACTCTTTTTATGAAGAAGAATGAAAACTGTGACTTCAAAACTGCAAGAGCCCCTCCCAGGGCCTTAGAAGAGGCCTGTGCCAGTCAGAGACCCTGAAGCTGAGGCATGCCTCAGTGCAGTTGAAGGTAATGGTGAGGCTGATGTGGCCCCTGGTGAAAATGAGTTTGACATCTCTGTGTGCCTTCAATTGATTGGATAAGGCCCGTTCACATTATAGAGGATGATCATCTGCTTTACTCAGTCTACCAATTTAAGTGTTAATCTCTTCCAAAAATACCCTCACAGAGAACATCCAGAACAGTGCTTGACCAAATAAATGTCTGGGCACCATGGCCCAGCCAAGTTGAAATATAAAATTAACCATCACAAAATGTTATGTATCCTCCAGCCCCAATTTATATGTTGAAGTCCTAACCCCTGGAGCTGCAGAAGGTGATCTTATTTGGAAATAGGGTCATTGCATATGAATTAGTTAAGATGAGATAACACAGGAGTAGGGTGAGCCTCTAATATGACTGGTGTTCTTATAAAAGGGGAAATTTGAACATAGACACACCAAGTGGAAAGATGATATGAACACAAAGGGAGAATGCTTGGTGGGCAATGGATCAGGAACAGGTGGCTAAGTCCTAGGGGAGGCCAAGAGAGGCTGAGGGATGAGGCAGCTGGCCAGCACCCCCTTCACTATAATGGACCATGTGATGGCAGTCTTCTCACAACAGCCAGAAGGGAAACTGCAGACTCTTTCTCTTTTGATGAAAAGGAAAGAGTTCCAAAGGGGCTGCCTAAGATATCACTATTGAGGGAGTCCATGTGGGACTGTGGGAGGCTCCAAAGTTCCTGTTTTGTCCTCTGTGACATGAACAAGCTTATAGGTGATTGAGAGGAGTCACGTACGGGTTGGGCAGTGTCAGTGTCTGGGCTCTGTCAATATTTGGGATGGTTCAATCATTAGCCAACTTCAGCCTTGTCCTTTGGCAGGCTCTTCTCAGGCAGGTGCTGGGCTAGGCCTGTTCCTGGCTGTAGCCCTCAGGGACTAGCTCTCTAAGCCACTGCTTACTGGGGCGCCCAAGGTCTTAGCAGCATTGGATGTGGAGGTGCAGGCAGATGGCAGCACTTCCCATCTCTGCTAATATTTCCTAACAAGAGGCAGTTTCTTGTCTGTCAGGGTGCCACACAAGCAAGGATTTAAGGCATTAAAACAGTGGGAGGAATGAAGTTTTTTAACAAAATTATTTAATGAGTTTTTAAAATTATATTTTATTGATTATGCTATTACATTTGTCCTGATTTTTCCCTCTTTGCTCCCCTCTGCCCAGCACCCGTGACTCCCTCAAGCAATCCCCACACCCTTTTTCATGTCCAGGCATCATATGTGTAAGTTCTTTGGCTACTCCATTTCCCATATTGTACTTTACATCCCCATGGCTATTCTGTAAGTACCTACTTGTACTTCTTAATCCCTCAGTTCTCACCCATTCTCCCACGCACCCGCTCCCATCTCTTTATGTTTAACCTTTGGCATTTTGATTATTATGTGTCTTGGCGTGGGTATCTTTGCATCCATCTTGTTTGGGACTCTCTGTGCTTCCTGGAAATGCATGTCTATTTCCTTCACCAAATGAGGGAAGTTTTCTTTCATTATTCTTTTAAATAGATTTCCAATTTCTTGCTCTTTCTCTTCTCCTTTTGGCACCCCTATGGAGCAAATGTTGGATTGCTTAAAGATGTCCTGCAGGCTGCTTATATTACCCTCATTTTTTTGGATTCTTTTTTTTCTTCTTGTTCTGATTGGTTGTTTTTTGCTTCCTTATGTTCCAAATCATTTATTTGATTCTCGGCTTCATCCACTTTTCATCCACTGTTGTTTCTCTGTAAATTGTTCTTTATTTCAATGAGTGTATCCTGATTCTGACTAGGATCTTTTTTATGTTGCTGAGGTCCTCACTAAGTTTCTTGAACATTCTTATAACCGGTGTTTTGAACTCTGCATCTGATAGATTACTTATCTCCATTTTGTTTAGCTTTTTCTCTACAGTTTTGACCTGTTCTTTCATTTGGCCCCATTTCTTTTTCTCCTCGTTTTATCAGACTCCCTGCTTTTGTTTCTATGTATTAGGTGGATCTGCTTTGACTCTCTGTCTTGGTATTGTGGCCTAATGTAGTGGTGTCCTGTAGCATCCAGTGGCACAGGCTCCCCTATCACCCAAGCTGGGTACTCAAGATGTACCCTTTGTGTGGGCTGAGTACACCCTTCTTTTATAGTTGAGCCTTGGTTGTTGTTGGCAGGTGAATGAGAGAGGTTTACCCAGGCCGGTCACCTTCAAGGATTGGCTGTGACCACTGACCACCAACCTCCATCCTCCATGGAGGATCAGCTGTGCTGGGACAGGGTGATGGTGCTCCGACATGGTCTGTAGCTGTCCACTGGGTATGCTGGCCTTGGGGTTTCCCGGGTGGCACAGGCCAAAGTCATCCCCCTTCCCTGTCCCCATGTTTTGCTCAGAGCCACCCTGCCTGAGTTATAAAGTAATCTGACATGGCTGCTACTTGTGCTGGGCTTGGAGATTTCCAGGCAAAGCCAAGCTGTGAGTCTAGGCTGCTAGTTCCAGGCCTGGGGCTCACTGAGGCCAAGCTGCTGCTTGTTTGAGCTGATTTAGGAAGTTTTTTAGTATGAGCCATGTCCAACCATTCATATGGAAAAGCAGCTTATGTGGGCTGTAAATTGGGCTGGGCAGAATCTCTGGGGATCTCCAAGGCTGGTCAAACATTGTTAGCAAGGTCGATGGAATCTTAATAGGGCACCAATCTGCCTGCTCTGTGTGGGGAGGACCCAGAAAAGGGACAATGGCCTCTGTTTGCCTTGATGCCAGACACCTCAGCCTCCCCCAGCACGCCAGTTGTGCCCCTCAAGCCTGGGAGAAATAAATTGTCTTTTTTTTTTTTACATAGTAAATTGTTGATAAAATCCTTTTTTTCCCTACAAATATATTTTTTTAATTTTTTTAAATTGTTTTATTGTTGTTCAAGTACAGTTGTCTGCATTTATCCCACATCACTCACCCGCCCACCACAGCCATCCCCACCTCCGTCCCCTGATTCCACCCTCCTTGGTTTCATCCATGAGTCCTTTATACTTGTTCCTGAAAACCCTTACCCTCTTACCCACATTATTCTCTCCCACCTCCCCTCTGGTTACTGTCAGATTGTTCTAGATTTCAATGCCTCTGGTTTTATTTTGCTTACTTGTTTGCTTTTTTTGATTAGGTTCCACTTAAAGGTGAGATCATATGGTATTTATCTTTTACCACATAGCTTATTTCACTTAGCCTAATGCTCTCCAGTTCCATCCATGCTGTTGCAAAGGGTAGGAGCTTCTTCTTTCTTTCTGCTATGTAATAAATACATACATCCATTGAATAAATATACCATGGTTTTCTGGTCCATTTATTTACTGATGGGCATAGGTTGCTTCTAGCACTTGGCTGTTGTAAATTGTGCCGCTATGAACATTGGGGTACAAGGTTCTTTTGGATTGGTGTTTCAGGGTTCTTAGGATATAATACTAGCAGTGTAATTGCTGGGTCAAAAGGCAGTTGCATTTTAGTTTTTTGAGGAAATTCCATACTGTTTTCCACAGTGGCTGCACCAGTCTGCATTCCCACCATCATTGCACTACATTTCCCTTTTCTTCACATCCTCTCCAACACTTGTTGTTTGTTGATTTGTTTATGATGACCATTCTCACTGGTGTGAAGTGGTATCTCATTGTGGTTTTAATTTTCATCTCTCCGATGACCAGCGATACTGAGCATCCTTTCATATGTCTCTGGACCCTCTGTATGCCCTCCTTGGAGAAGTGTCTGTTCAGGTCTTTTGCCTATTTTTTATTTGGGTTATTTGTCTTCCTGGAGTGGAGTCCTGTGAGTTCTTTATATGTTTTGGAAATCAAACCCTCGTTTGAGGTATCATTGGCAAATATGTTTTCCCATACAGTTGGTTCTTTTTTCATTTTAATGCTGTTTTCTTTAGCCGTGCAGAAGCTTTTTATTTTGATGAGGTCCCATTTGTTTATTCTTTCCTTGTGTCCCTTGCTCTAGGGGACATATTGGTGAAAATATTGCTGCATGGAATATCTGAGATTTTCCTGCCTATGTTTTCCTATAGAACTCTAATGGTATCACAACTTCTATTTAAATCTTTTATTCACCTTGAGTTTATTTTTGTGTATGGTGTAAGTTGGTGATCAGGTTTAATTTTTTGTGCATGTAGCTGTCCACTCTCCCAATACCATTTGTTGAAGAGGCTATTTTTACTCCATTTTATGCTGCTTCCCCCTTTGTCATATATTAATTGACCATAGAGACTTGGGTTTATTTCTGGGCTCTCTATTCTCTTCCATTGGTCTATGTGTCTGTTTTTATGCCAGTACCAGGCTGTTTTGATTACAGTGGCCTTGTAATACAGTTTGATATTAGGTATTGTGATCCCTCCTACTTTGCTCTTCTTTTCAAAATTGCTGCAGCTATTCAGGGTCATTTATGGTTCCATATAAATTGTTGAAGTGTTTGTTCTATATCTGTGAAATATGTCATTGGAACTTTAAAAAGGATTGCAATGAATCTATAAATTGCTTTGGGTAGTATGGACATTTTTATTTTGATGACGTTAATTCTTCCAATCCATGAACATGTACATGCTTCCATTGTTTGTGTCTTCCTTAATTTCTTTCTTCAGTATTGTGTAGTTTTCTGAGTACAGGTCTTTTACTTCCTTGGTTTGGTTTATTCCTAGGTACTTTATTTTTCTTGTTGCTATACCAAATGGGATTTTTTTCCTGATTTCTGTTTCTGATATTTCATTGTTGGTGTACAAAAATGCCTTTGATTTCTGAATATTGACTTTGTATCTGCTGTTTTGCCAAATTCACTTATTAAATCAAGTAGTTTTTTGGTGGAATCTATAGGATTTTCTATGTACACTATCATGTCTCCTGCAAACAATGACAGTTTTGCTTCCACCTTTCCAATTTGGATGCCTTTTATTTCTTTTTCTTGTCTGATTGCTGTGGCTAGGACTTCAATACTATGTTGAATAGGAGTGGTGAAAGCAGACATCCCTGTTTTGTTCCTCATCTTAATGGGGAAGCTTTTAGTTTTTGCCCATTGAGTATGATGTTGGCTATAGGTCTGGGAGAAATAAGTTTGAAAAGAATCTGTCAAGGCCTTGTTATAGGAGAAACTCTCAGAAACTCAGTTTTTGGCACTGATGCGGTAAAGAATTATAGGCCCACTAGCCTACTAGGGTGCAAGCAAAGTTTACTAATGCTAAGTTCTAATAGGAAAGCAAAGCAATAGTGACTAGAGTAGGGCTGGCAAAAGTAGAGTGGCAAAAGGTTGGGTGGCCAGCAACCAGATGGCCAGAGGCCAGAAAGAGGTAGCCAGGGGCCTACCAGTCAGAGGCTGGCTAGCTAGCGGTCCCCTGTGTGGCAAGAGAGTCACAAGGCCAAGAGAAGAGGCCAAGAGAAAGAGTCCTTTGTTCTGAGGACTTACATTGTTGGTGGGGTAGGGGTGAAGAAGTTACATTTACTTACGTGGTTGGTGGGTAAATGTGGTGCCAGCTTTTCAGGGGAGACGTGACTACCTAAATGTAGGTACGGGTGGGGGTCTTTTAGCCCAAATCTTTACTTTGCTCCAGACTCTATTTGTTCATTTTTGCATACGTGACAGGACGCAGGCAGTTAACCAAAGTTGTTCTATTAATTTTTTCTTTGAACACTGTGGACCCCCTCCCCTTCTCCCTTCCAGGACTTGGGATGAATATACAGTCTCGAGGTTTTCCTTTTCCCAGCTAGTGGAGAGGATACACATAGACATTTAAGGGCTCCCCCCTGCACTATCATAATTTACTTTTTGTTCAGTGATTTTGGCAGCCTTATCAGACAAGGCTCAGGATTACTGGGTCAATGTGTGAGCCATTGCTTTTAGCCTCTTATATTAAGTGCTTTGTTAGATTGTAATGGTGAGGGCCCTGCCTTTATTTCCTCCCTGGCCGCTCATTCCACCCTAACAGCCTGACCTGTTTGGTTCAGTTGGTTGGGCATCCTTCTGCAAAGCAAAAGGTTGCCAATTCAGGTTTGGCCCCTAGTCAGGGTTCATATAAGATGCAATTATGCAATTGAGAGGCAATCGATCTTTGAAAGTCAGAATTTTGATGGACTTTATTGCACATATTTTATAGTTTAATATTATTTTTATTTTAAATTATGTGTGTGGGGAAGATTATACACACCATAATCTTTCTAGTGCTCTGTTCACCTGGACCTGTGCTAAGTAAGAGCCAGAGGGTGTCCATTATATGCATTGTTTGATTTAATCCTCCATGCAATCTTAAGAGATACATGCTGCTGGTCTCCCATTTTACCCAGATAAGGAAACTGAGGCTCAGAGAGGTTAAACTACTTTTCAAATGCACACAGTGAGTATGGAAAGATTTAGAATGTGCCCCCAAATCTGTCTGACTCCAGGTGAGGACCCTTTAGTTAATGTTGGTCTTATAGATACCTCAGCAGAGTAAGTAACTGGGAAGGGGTTGGGGGGCAAGTGCAGGTGTCCCCAGTTTTGGCAGAGGCTGGAACTGAATGGGGCCAACCATCGGAACACAGGATCTTAATGGATGACATGTCCCTGCTGTGTGGTCTCCAGAGACCACAGACAGAGTTCAGGTTCTATTACAAAGTAAGTTATATGAAGGAGGGACAACAGCTCTTCCAGATGAAGTTTGTGTGCTGGAACTGGGTGGGAGTGACTGGGTAGTAAAAAGTCTAACTTGGCTCTGGAGAATCTATGTTGTTTCGGGCAAGTCATTTCATCCCACTGGAACAAAGCATTCATCAACCGTCTGTTGTTTGGAAAGCAAGAAAACCCAGGTCCCACAGCAAGTTGGTGGTAAAGCTAGACCTGAAACGTGAGTCCCCTGCACCCACCCACCACCCTGTGCAATGAGCACAAAGGCCAGAGTGTGGGCACTGAATCCCACAGGACTCTTCATTAGGTAGGGGCACACTGCACAAGTCTTAAAAAAATAAAGTTATACATGTAAGTAGCTAAACAATCAAAGAGTATAGAGGGGTTAGAGCTGTCATCCACACCTTCTCATTTATTCTCTTCTTTCTCTCTATGCTAACTTGAGTAGTTTCTATCAATCTTTGTTCAAGTTCACTAATTCTGCATTCTCCTGTGTTCAATCCCTGTGTAACCTATCCAATGTTATTGACTTCAGATATCAAAGTTTTCAGCTCTAGAATGTCCATGTGATTTTTCTTTACACATGACATCTCTCTGTGAAGAGTCTCCATATTTTTACCTATTTTGCCATTTTTCTCCTGTCTTCTTTAATATATTGTTATATTTTAAATCATTGTCATCTCATTCCAACATCTGGATCATCTGTGGGTCTATATACATTGTCTTTATTCTCTTGATTATTGGTTACATTTTCCTGTTTCTTTGCCTGACTTACAATTTTTGCAGTATGTTCAAAACTGTTTATAAAGGAACCACAACAACTTAATAGTATATTCCTTCCTATCAGAAAGTGTTTTCTCTTTCTGATTCAATCAAGCAATAAGTTGGGATGAAGCTGGACTGCAGCTTTAGTTAGAATCAGACACCATCTTGTTTCAAATGCATGATAGGAGACTCTCAGCTTTGGACTGACAGGTTTGTCTTTTTAACCCAAGAGATGCAGGGAGTTGTCCTGGCCTTTGAAAGTTTTAAACTCTGCTGTTCAGGACTTCTGGCCAAGATGGAGGCATAGGTAGATACACTTTGCCTCCTCACACAACCCAAAGAAGGACAACAACAAATGTAAAAACAAAAAACAAACAGAACTGCCAGAAAATAGAGCTGTATGGAAGTCTGACAACCAAGGAGTTAAAGAAGAAACATTCCTTCAGGCTGGTAGGAGGGGCAGAGATGGGCAGCTGGGGCAAAGAGGATGCATGGCAAGGCAGTGGCTGGAGGACTGGGTGCGCAAGGCAGCAGCTGGTGGACCAGGCAGTCCCACATTTGCATGAGGATAAACCAGCAGAAACAACTGGGGAGTGAGACAGACCATGAAACCCAGGGTTCCAGCTCGGGAAAAGAAAGCCTCAAAATCTCTGACTGTAAAAACCTGTGGGGGTTTTGGTGGTGAGAGAAACTCCCAGCCCCACAGGAGAGTTAGTTGGAGAGACCCACCAGGTCCTAGAATGTACACAAGCCCACCCACCCCAGAATCAGCACCAGAAGGGCCTGATTTGCTTGTGGGTAGTGGGGAAAGTGAGTAAAAGCAGGGCGAGAGCCGAGGGTGAGGGGGGAAAGGAGGGGAAAGGTACAGAGAATAAGAAGCATAAACGGCAGGTACAAAATAGACAGGGGGAGGTTAAGAATATTATGGGAAATGGAGAAGCCAAAGATCTTATATGTATGACCTATGGACATGAACTAAGGTAGGCGAATACTGGTGAGGGGTGAGAGTGCAGGGCGGAGGGGAATAAAGGGGAGAAAAAGTGGGACAACTGTAATAAAATAATCAATAAAATATATTTTAGAAAACATAAAATAAAATGCCAAAGGTTAAAGACAAAGAGAGAGTCTTAAAAGCAGCAAGAGAAAACCTGTTATTTACCTACGTAAGACTGCTAGCTGATTTTCCAACAGAAATATTTTAGGCCAGAAGGGATGTGCAAGAAATATTCAAAGTGATGAAAAGCAAGGACTTACAACCAAAATTACTCTATCCAGCAAAGCTATCATTTAGAACTGAAGGACAAATAGAGAGCTTCCCAAACAAGAAAAAGTTAAAGGAGTTCATCACCTCCAAACCAGTGTTATTAGACATGTTAAAGGGTCTTCTTTAGGAGGAAGAATAATAAATTAAAAAGACCAAAAATATGAATAATAAATGGTCATAAAATAATGAAATAAAAGTTTTTTAAAAAGTTTAATTGATATGCTAAGAGATGAGAAAAGGGGAAATCATATCAATATATAAAATGCTCAAAACCAGAGAATGTGGAAAAATTAAACAGTGAGCAAGGGCAATGAACAGAAAACATAAAATCTACTTTCAATATCAAGACAGATTAAAAGTAAAATGATAGAGGAAAAATATACTGTGCTAATGCTAATCAAAAGAAAGCTGGAATAGTTCTATTAACTTCAGACAAAGCAGACTTCAGAGCAAGAAAAATTATCAGGGATAGAGAGACATCACATAATGAAAAAGGGGTAAATTTTAAGAAGACATAACAATACTTAATATGTATACAACTAACAACAGAGTGTCAAAGTATGTGAGTCAAAATCTGATAGAAGTGCAAGGAAGAATAGATGAATCCATTATTATAGTTGGAGATTTCAACACTCTTCTCTGAGTAATTGACAGATAGTATGCAGAAAATCATTAAGAACATAGTTGAAGTAAATCACATCATTAATCAAGTAAATCAAATTGACATCTATAGAATATTCAATGACAGCAGAATGCACATTCTTCACAAGTTCACATGGAACATTCGCCGAGATAAACTATATTCTTGGACATAAAACATCCCTTAAGTTTAAAAGAACAGAAGTCATACGATGTCTGCTATTAGACTATGATTAAATTAAATTAGAACTCAATAACAGAGATAGTTGGAAAACCCCCAAATATTTGGACTCTAAACAACACATTTCTAAATAACACAAGAGTAAAATAGTAAGTCTCAAGGGAAATTTTAAAACATTTTCAACTAAATGAAAATGAAAACACAACATTGAAATTTGTGGGATGCAGCAAAAGCTGTATCAGGGAAATTAGAGTACTGAATGTATAATTTATTAAATTATATAGAAAATAAAAGAGACCTAAAATCAACAAAAAATCTAAAATGTAAGCTTCCACCTTAGGAAACTAAAAAAAGAAGAATATGTTAAATATAAAGTAAGCAGAAGAAAAGAGATAAAAATTAGTACAGAAATTAATGAAATTGAGAACAGGAAATAGAGGAAACAAAACCAAAAGCTAGTTCTTGGTTTTGAGCAATAAAATTGATAAACCTCTAGCCAAGTTAACAAAGAAAAAAAACAGAGAAGACACAAATAACTAATATGAAAAATGAAAGCGAGGCCACCATTATTGACTCCAAGAACATTAAAAAGATAATGAAGGAATAGAATGAAGAACTCTATACTCACATATTTGATAACCTAAATGAAATGAACCAATTACTTGAAAGACATGAGCTGCCAAAACTCATACAAGGAGAAATATATAATCTGAGTAGACCAATATCTGAAGAAATTTAATTAATAACCTTCCAAAAGTGAAAGCACCAGGCCCAGATGGGTTCACCTGTAAATTCTACCAAACATTCTATAAAATCTATTCCAAAAATAAAAGCAAAAGGAATACTTCCTAACTCATTTTATGAAGTCAAAAACACCCCAATATCAAAACTAGACAGAGCCATTACAAGAATAAAAAACTTCAATATTAAAACAGACCAATATTTCTCATAAAAGATGCAAAAATTCTTGGCAAAATATTAGCAAATCAAATCCAATAATGCATAAAAAGAATCATACACCATAACCAAGTGAGATTGAGTCCAGGTGTGCAAGCTTGGTTCAACATTTGAAAATAAATTAATGCAATTTATCCAATCAACAGTCTCAAGAAGAAAAATCACATGATTGTATTAATAGATATAGGAGCATTTTACAAATTCAACACTCATTCATGATGAAAACTCTCAACACACTGGAACTGGGGGAAATTCCTCAACTTGATAAATAACATTTAAAAAATTAAAGATGATGTACTTAATATTGAGAAACTAGATGCTTTCCCATTAAGATCAGGAACAAGGCAAGATGTTTTTTATTACAACTCTTATTCAGCACCATACTGGAAGTCCTAAATAGTGCAATAAACAAGGAATGAGAAGAAATGGAAATGCTGTGGCCAGTTGGCTCAGTTGGTTGGATGACGGTTTGATATCTGGTCAGGGCACATACCTAGGTTGTGGGTTTGATCCTCAGTTGGGGCACATATGGGAGGCAAACTATCTGTGTCTCTCACATTGATGTTTTATTTCTGTCTCTCTCCCTCCCCCCACCCTTTCTCTCTAAAATCAATAAACATATCCTTGGGTAAGGATTAAAAAAAGAAAGAAAGAAAATGGAAAGTATACAGATTTGGAAGGAAGAAGTAAAATTTTCTTCATTCACAAATGACAACATTGCCTATGTAGAAAATCCCAAAACGACAACCACCACCACAACAAACCCCCTGTAATAAATAAGGAATTAAAGCAAGGTTGCAGGATGCAAGATCTGATTGGGAAAAGTACAGCCATGGTTAACATAACAAGAATGGTTTGTGCAAAATCGATGTAACCTGGCAGTCAAGGAGAGTGGGCTGGAATGCACATTTGTGAACAATGATGACTTCACTGTATTAGTCAGTGGAGGCAGTAGACACTGTTGAGTGAGCATGTGTACTGTGTGGCTATAACATTCAAAATGACTAAGTGAGTAGAACAATAAATCTGCATAAAATTTTGCATTAAGCTTGAAAATTCCTCAGCAGAAACTATTTGGATAAGTCAGAAGTCTGCAGCTATGAGTAAATGGTAAGTGGCAGCTTCCTCATGACACTGCTCCTATTCATGCATCATATCTCATGCAGACTTTTTTGGCAAAATATCAAATCACCCAGGTGACTCAGTCTCTCTACAGGCCAGATTTGACACCCTGAGACTTCTGACTTTTCCCAAAAGTGAAGTCACCTTTGAAAGGGAAGAGATTTTGGACCGTTGATGATATTCAGGAAAATACAATGAGGCAGCTAATGGTGATTGGGAGAACTGTGTAAGGTTCCAACGTGCCTACTTTGAAAGGGACTGAAGTGTCATTGTCCTATGTATATAATGTTTCTTCCATCTTGTATCTTCTTCAATAAATGTCTATTTTTCATATTACATAGCTGGATACCTTCTGGACACCTTCTGGACAGACTTCATATAGACTTAATATACAAATTTCAATTGATTTTTTATATGCCAGCACCAGACAACTGGAATTTGAAATTTAAAACACAATACCATTTACATTAATATACCCTAAAATGAAAATACTTAGGTATACATCTTACATGTATGTACAAGATCTATGTGAGAAAAACTATAAAAATTTAATGAAAGAAATCAAGGATCTAAATAAATGGAGAGACATTCCATTACGAATAGATTCAATATTGTCAAGATTGCCCGAAATAGACCCACACAAACGTAGTCTATTAGTATTTAATAAAGGAGCAAAGGTCTTTTAATGGATGGTCTTCTTTCAAAAATGGTTCTGGAACAACTGGACATCCACATGTAAAAAAATGAATCTAGACACAGATATTTTGTGAAAGAGCCATAGATGCAAAGAGGTTCCCAAATGTTGAAGATGTTGAGAGGTCAAAAAATGAGGCAGACAAGTTCAGCTTGTCAGTTAATGATTTTAATAGGGACTTATAAACAGAAATGCTATCTTGGGTGGCTGCAAGATGGTTATATCTTTGTGCCTTCCATCCCCCCAGACTACCAGTTATATAGCTAAAGCAGTGGGCATATGTGCTAGGAAAGAAATGTGGGGGTAATCAGAGGGGCCAGGTGCTGGAAGGGTCTGGACCATTTTATGCATGAGTAATTTAAGAGACAGATAACATCCAGGACCCCTCACTCCAGATGCAAAACTAAAGGGAATTGTATGGCTAGCACAGAGCTCTCATGTACACGCCAAGACCCAGAACAGGAGACAAGCATCCAGGTTCACTCAGGGGTCAAGATGGTGGATTAGTTTCAAGATGGAGTCATCTTTGTTGCATACAAACAGACCATACATCTTGCACAAAAATTAACTCAAAATGGATCATAGACCTAAATGAAAGATAGAGAACCCTGTAGCCTCTAGAAAAATCTGGGTGACTCTGGGTTTGGCAATGACTTCTAAAATACAACCAAAAACACAATCCATAAAAAAAAATAATTTAGACTTCATTAAATTTAAAATCTGCTCTGCAAAAAAACCACAAAACAACAACACTGAAAAGAAAATTAAAAGACAAGGCACAGACTGGAAGAAAATCTTTGCAAAATGCACATCTAATAAAGGACTGGTATCCACAATACTTTAAGTCCTCAGTGAATATTGTCAATAGGTTCTACAACTTTAAGTGAAACAACATTTAACAATACCAGTTTTACCATAAGCTAACTGATACAAACAGGAGTTAAGTTCCTACACTATCTAATCAATGTTATAACAAAATAATATTGAATGAAACAATATTATTTGAGAACCTACCTGCTATATTTAAAACAAACAAAAAAAAATGAACAATAAGAAAACAATCCCAATTTTAATGTGGTTAATAGATCTGAACAAAACACCTCACCAAAAAAAGACAGACAAATGGCAAATAAGTATATGAAAGATGCTCAACATCATATATCAGTAGGGGATTACAAATTAAATGAGTTATCACTACACACCTATTAAGATGGCAAATATTTAAAACAGTGAGAACACCAAACGCTGCTGAGAATATGGAGGAACAGGAACTCTCATCCATTGGTGGGAATACAAATTGGTTCAGCCACTTTATTTATTTATTTATTTATTTTCATCCTCACCCCAGTTTATGTTTATTGATTTTAGAGGGGGTCGGTGGGGGAGAGAGAGTGAAATATGCATATGAGAGTGAAACATCCTTTGGCTGCTTCCTGAACTGGGGATTGAACATGCAGCCTAGGTATGTGCCCTGGCCAGGAATCCAATCCCAAACTTTTGGTGTAGGGGACAGGTAATGTGGCTCCAACCAAGTCACTTGGTCAGGGCTGGTTCAGCCACTTCAGAAGAGAGTTTGGCAGTTTCTTACAAACTAAACAGTCTTACCATACAATTAACTTATGTTACCGTGAGTAGAAAACTATGTTCACTCAAAAATACGCACACCTGTAGCGATGGCGGTACCGCCCAATGAATGCGTGGATGGAGGGGCTCGCGCCCCCACCTTCTTCCGCTGTGCCTGCTCCAGTGGACAGGTAGGCACCCCGTGGCCTCTAGAACTCTCCTGGGGCACCACCACAGGCCGCTAGTGCTCCCTTCGTTTCCAAGCGCCCTCCTCCAGCCCAGAAGTGCCTGCCTGGGTAGCTTCTGTTGGCAGAGGGAAGGGTTGGAACTGCTGCCGACTTCAGCCTTTGTCCCTAGGCTTGGTTTGCTGCCATCGAGGACGCTAGCCCCTCTGCGTTATTTTGTTACTACCACCTCTTTTCACAGCACCGCCACAGGTGTGTTTGGGCTAAGCCCCCTCCATTCTGCCTGTGTGTTGGAGAAATGTTCGTGGAAGGACTGGGTTTGGTCCCCATGACAACTGGATGAAGAGGAATGACTCTGGAATCCCAATTTCCTAACCCTGGAAATTCCAGCTTCTGCAAGAAGCTACCCCAGATGGATCCTACAAGAACCAAGAAGAGCTGTAACTACCGTTCTTAATTTTAGTTACCAGCATTGCCTATCTTCTGCCTCCTTTCCCTCCCTGCCCCCACCACCACCATTAAAAAAAAAAAGGTCCTCCTTGACCCGAAAAAGCTTCTATCCAAGTCTGTGAGCTCTCACAGATCATCATGAGGAATAAAAAAATCATCATCTGAGGCTGCTAAGAAGAACCTCAACATCAAAATAATACCTGAAATATGTGTAGCGTTTTTTACTGTTTACAGAGTGCCTTTACATCTCACTTATTACTCCCAGCAACATTTGGATAATGAGACAACTTACCCAGAGGTACACAGTTGTTGTTTTTTTTATGACAGAACCAAATAACAACAACAACAGAACCTGGACTTCTGGTAATCAAAAGAAGGCATGGATTCAGTGAAATTCCAATACATTACTGGAAGGCCTTTTCTCCTCTTAAATAAATGTGTCTTCAAGAAAAAAAAAAAGAGAGAGAGATGCATACATGTCTCCTGAAGCTTTATTCATAATTGCCAAACTTGGAAGCAACCAAGATGTCCTTCAATAGATGAATGGATAAAAAAAACTGTGGGACATTCTACAATGGAATATTATTCAGTGATAAAAAGAAATTAACTATCAAGCCACATAAAGACATTAAGGAAATTTAAATGCAAGTACTGAGTGAAAGAAGCCAATCTGAAAGTGCTATTATATACTGTATGATTCCAAGTAAATGACATTCTGAAAAAGGCAAAACTATGGACACAGGAAAAAGATCAGTGGTTGCTAGGGACTCAGGGGAAGGGAGGAAGGAATGAATTGGTGGACCATAAGTGATTTTTAGGACAGTGAAATTATTTTGTATGGTACTGTAATGTTGGGTACATGTCATTATAGTTTTTAAGACCTATACAATGTGCATACAACATAAAGACAGAGTCCTAATGTGAACTATGGATTTTAGTTCATAATGCATCAATATTGACTCATAAGTTGTAAAAACTGTACCACACCAATTTAAGATGTTAATAATCGAGGAAATTGGGAACATAGGGTAGGACAATATATGGGAACTCTCTCTTCCTTTGATTCATTTCTTCTATAAAAGTAAAACTATCCTTAACATGTCTATAAATATTTTTAATTGTGGCAATTGTTCTGTGTGTCCATCTAGGGAGTTTTGTAATGGTAGAGCCTAATCTCATCTTCAGTATCTGGGAGACAAAATCCTATTCAGGAAAAGGGCTTGCCTCAAGCTTGCTGCCAGTATCCTTTTGTGGATAAATACCAAATTTGGAAGCCGCATGAGTGGGAAACCGAAGAGCAGAGTTTATTTTTTAAGTATATTTTATTGATTATGCTATTACAGTTATTCCATTTTTTCTCCCTTTTATTCTCTTCCACTCTGTACCCACCCCTGCACCAGCATTCCCCGACCTTAGTTCATGTTCATGGGTCATACATATATATTCTTTGGCTTCTCCATTTTCCATACTATTCTTAACCTCCCCCTGTCTATTTTGTACCTACCACTTATGCTTCTTATTCCTTGTACCTTTTCCCCCAGTATCCCTGCTCACCTACCCACTGATAGCCCTCCATGTGATCTCCATTTCTGTGATTCTGTTCCTGTTCTAGTTGTTTCTTTAGTTTGTTTTTTTTTAAAGATTTTATTTCTTTTTAGAGAGAGGGGAAGGGTGGGAGACAGAGAGGGACAGAAACAGCAATGTATGGTTGCCTCTCACATGGCCCTCACTGGGGCCCTGGCCTGCAACCCAGGCATGTGCCCTGACTGGGAATCGAACCAGGACCCTCTGGTTCCCAGCCCGCGCTCATTCCACTGAGCTACACCAGCCAGGGCTTTAGTTTGTTTTTAAGTTCAGTTGTTGATAGTTGTGACTTTGTTGTCATTTTACTGTTCATAGTTTTGATCATCTTCTTTTTCTTAGATAAGTCCCCTTAATATTTCATATAATAAGGGCTTAGTAGTGATGAATTCCTTTAACTTGACCTTATCTGGGAAGCACTTTATCTGTCCTTCCATTCTAAATGAAAGTTTTGCTGGAGAGAGTAATCTTGGATGTAGGTCATTGCCTTTCATGACTTGGTATACTTCTTTCCAGTCCCTTCTTGCCTGAAAGGTCTCTTTTGAGAAATCAGCTGATAGTCTTACAGGAATTCCTTTGTAGGTAACTGTCTCCTTTTCTCTTGCTGCTTTTAAGATTCTCTCCTTATCTTTAATCTTGGATAATGTAGCTATGATGTGTCTTGCTATGTTTCCCCTTGGGTCCAACTTGTTTGGGACTCTCTGACCTTCCTAGAAGTCTATTTCCTTTGCCAGATTGCAGAAATTCTCCTTCATTACTTTTTCAAATAAGTTTTCAATGTCTTGCTCTTCCTCTTCTCCTTCTGGCACCCCTATGATTCAGATGTTGTAAGGTTTAAAGTTGTCCTGGAGGTTCCTAAGCCTCTCCTCATTTTTTGAATTCTTGCTGTTCTGGTTGAATGTTTATTTCTTCCTTCTGCTCCAAATCATTGATATGAGTCCCAGTTTCCTTCCTGTCACTCTTGGTTCCCTATACATTTTCCTTTATTTCACTTTGCATAGCCTTCACCTCTTCCTCTATTTTTCAACCATTCTCAACCATTTCTGTGACATCCTGATTACCAGTGTTTTGAACTCTTCATCTGATTGGTTGGCTATCTCTGCATTGCTTAGTTCTATTTTGGGAGCTTTCATCTGTTCTTCGATTTGGGCCATAATTTTTGTGTCAGCAAGCCTGTTATGTTGTAAGGGGTGGAGCCTTAGGTATTTCCCAGGGCAGGGCAACCCAGGTTGCTGCATTGTGGCACTGTATGTGGATGACGTTTCCAAGAGGGAACAGTGCCACTTGCTGGAAACAATTCAGCTGGATTTTTGTCACTTCCCCCACTACCCACAAGCAAATTGAGCCCTTCTGATGCTGATTCCCAGGTGGGTGGGTTTGTGTATGTTCTAGGACCCTATGTAACATTTGCAATTTTAATTATGATGGGTCTTGGTATGGATCTCTTTGGGTTAATCTTCTTTGGGCAGTTTTCTGTCATTACTTTTTCAAATAGGTTTTCAATGTGTTGCTCTATTTCTTCTTGTGGCACCCCCATGATGTGAATGTTGGTATACCTGAAGAGGCTTCTTAAACTATCCTCATTTTTTAAGTTTTTCTTTTTACTGTTCTATTGTAATTGTTTCCTGCCTCCTTATCTTCCAGACTGATGGTTTGATTCTCTGTTTCATCTACTCTACTGTTGGTTCCCTGTAATTTATTCTTCATTTCAGTTAGGGTATCCTTCATTTCTGACTGGTTCTTTTATATGGTTTCAATGTTCTTTTTTATGTTGTTGAATTTCTCACTTACGTGTCTTAAACATCCTTACAACCATTGTTTTTGAACTCTGTGTCTGATAGTTTGCTTGCCCCCATTTCATTTAGTTCTTTTTCTGGAGATTTATCCTTTTCTTTCTTTTGAGGCCTGTTTCTTTGGTTTCTTATTTTGGCTGCTTCCCTATGTTTGTTCCTGTGTATTAGGTAGAGCTGCTACATCTCTCGGTCTTGGTATACTGGCTTTATGTAGTAGGTGTTCTGTAGAGCCTGGTGGCACAGGCTCCTCAATAACCCAAGCTGGGCACTCCAGGTCACTCCATGTGGGCTGTGTACACCTTCCTGTTGTAGCTGAAACTTGACTGCTGTTGGCACATGACTGGGAGGGACTGACCCACAGGGAGATCCTTTGCAAGGATCAACTACAACTATAGAGAAGGAGCTGCTGTGCAAAAGCCCATCCTATGGAGCAGGACTTTGGTGCCTGCTGAGTCTGCCACTTGAATGTGTCTCTCCTGGAGGTCTGAAGCTATCAGGTGCACTGTCTCTGGACCCTTCTTGGAGGTGCAAGATCAGCCACTGCCCATTCCCTATCCAAGAACACCTGGCACCATCTACAGATGGTCATTCAGCTGGCTACTACTTGTGCTGGGCTTGGAGGTGCAACAGAGGCCAAGCTATGATTCAAGGCCAGCTGCCACTAGTGCCATGCCTGGGGCAGTTAGCAAGAGGTAGGAGGTATGCAGAGGCCAGATGATGCTTGTTTGAGATTTTAGGAAAGTCTGAATCTTGAAGCAAGAGAGGCCGTTTGTACGGAAAAGCCACTGGAAATGGCTTGGGTGGGCCTACAAATTGGATGGGGCAGTATCTCAGGGAATCACATGTTAGCCAGGTTGATGAAGACTCAGATATGGTGCCTGCCTGCCAGCTCTGTGGGGAAGGGCTCAGCAAAAGAACAATGGCCTTTGCCAGCACTTCTATGTGGGAAATCGCTGTGCCCTTCCTTCAACCTGAAGCCAGAAATTCAGTTTCTCTCCATTTCTCCAAGGCACTTTTCTAGCTACTGCCCTACTGCTGGAGCTCAGAGTGAGAGAATCTGAGTTAAGTCTGTGTGTGAGCCCTTTAAGACAAAAGCCTGGGACCCCAGCAGCCATGTCTCACTCATCCACAATTCCCACTGGTTTTCACAGTCAGAAATTATGGGGACTTCTTTTCCTGGCATTGGGACCCTGAGCAGGGAGTTCTGATATGGGTCTGGGACCCCCTGCTCCTCAGGGGAAACCTTTGCAGTTGAGATATCCCTCCCAATCCTTAAAAGCCCTGCGTACATGTGGGACCAGCCCATTCAGTCTCTCTGCCCCTCCAACCAGTCTCGTGTTTTTTTCTGTATATGTATAGTTACATGATTTGTATTCAGCTAGATTTCAGGTGGTTTTGAATGGTTGTTGTGTAGTTCAGTTGCAATTCTCATGTTGTTGTGGGAGGATGTGAGTACTGTGTTTACCTACACCTCCATCTTGACTGGGAACCTACACCAATTTCTATCAGAGTAGAATTTCTGTAATTAAAACAAATGACTGATTCTTTCATTTAGTCACCTGGATGAACCAGTTTTCTTATTAAATCTGCAGGCTATTAAAATAATTTAAAGTACCCCCCCCCCAAATACAATACAGCTGTAAGCTATAATGATTTCTAGCTCAACTGCCTGACTGCAATAAGCAATTGGTATAGTGATGCTAAATTATATCCACATATCCTCTAGGACAGTATTTCTCAATCTTGTTTTCGTTATGATACCCCCAAAGGAGACAACTGAAATTTAAATTTCAGACATATCTTGTTATTGCACTTCATTTTATTGTGCTTTAGATATCACTCCCTACCCCCAAAACAAAGGTTTGTGGCAACACTGTGTGTGCAAGTCTATCAGTGTCATTTTTTTCTAGAATTTGCTCACTTAGCGTCTTGTCACATTTTGGTAATTCTCGCAATATTTCAAACCTTTTATTGTATTTATTATGATCTTTGAGAAATTGTTCATGAAAAGAAGTCAACCAATGCAGCAAACTTCATTGTTGTCTTATTTTAAAAAACTGCCACAGCCACCACAACCTTCAGCAACCACCACCTTTATCAGTCAGCAGCATCGACCCAAGGCAAAGACACTCCACCAGCACAAAGGCCCAGGGGATGGTTAGCATTTTTTAGTAATACTGAATTTTTCAATTAAGGTATGCAGTGTTTTTTAATACATAATGCACAGCTAACAGACTATAGTGTAACAGATTTTATATGCACTGGGAAACCAAAAAGCTCATGTGACTACATTATTACAATATTCGCTTTATTGGGGTGGTCTGTCACTGAACCTGCAACCTCTCCTAGGTGTGCCTATAATTAAAATCAAATAATGAAAATTTCCCTAACAAGAAAGATACTAAGAAATAAAATTTTGTTGGAATATGCCAACTAGGATATTGCAATTCAATTCTGACAATAACAACTTGGAGCTACCATCAGACTTCACAGGTTTATGGGCTCAGTCCTCCACAAGACTGTCCCCGTTCCAAACGCCAGCTGCAAGTGGAGTCTACTTCTGGCTGACTGGTTACACATCTAAGGGTTCCCACGATCCCCTTAGGTCCAAGAATTCACTAAAATGACACAGAAATCAGGAAAGCACTGTATTTATAGTTTTATTAGAAAGGATTCAAACTAGGAGGTCCAGCTAAATGAAGACACACATAGGGCGAGGTCTGGAAAAAACAGAGCTTTCACACCCTTTTGGTGGAATCAAGGCATTCCACCATCCCAGCACATCAGTGTGTTCACCAATCAAAAAATTCCACCAAGCTTTGCTATTCAGAATTCTTAATTGGGGCCTCGCTATTTAGGCACAACTGATTAAATCATTATCCACATGACTGAATGACTAGATTCAATCTTTAGCACCCCTCAGGTCAGGCCTGCCCAAAGTCCCAACACTGTAAAACAGACCTCCAAGGTCTTTCTGATGATTAGACTCCAACCAAAGCTATATAGGAACACACCAGGGGTCACCTCATTAGAATCACAAAGACATTCCTTTTACCCAGGAAACCCAAGGGTTTTAGAAGCTCCTAGTCAGGAACCCAGGACAGAGACTAAACTCCTTATGATACTACAGTAGGGTAGGGCTGAACTTTGAAAGATCACAAACCACTCTAATATCCAAGTTATTTTTTCATTCACCAAGAACCAATTTTCACCCGCCACTAAGAAGGAATCCTCTAAGACAATGAACAGACAGTCTCCCAAAACCAGACTGTAATTTTATTGTGTAAGGTTTATAGAAGTGTGACTAGTATTTCTCTGTACAAAGTACACAACAAATGGTTTTAAATACAATGGAGAGAAACGCACGTCCTATGACAATATTTGATACAAGCATTTACAGATACACTAAAAAAATTTAAAATATCATCTTTCTCCAAAGAGTCCACTGAGCATTTCTTAAAGCAAAGATGGAGACATATCCCAGGCAAGGTCACAAAGGCATTTTATTGCCCTCGATGCTGATTTTCACTGCATGTGCAGATCTGCTTTTTTTCCTGATATCTGTGAACTTTCTCATCTGTTTATCCAGTCGACTGATACCCTTCTTGGAGGTCCCCTGAAACTAAAAAATGGGTTAAAAATTAAAGAGCAATTATTGAAATACATTTAATTTTGTCTTTCATCTTTTATCTGCAAGTTAGTGGTTAGAAGGGCTCCTAGCTCTGAAATAACAAGAATATGCTTTGGTAACCTTAGGAACAACACAGCATGCACATAGCAATGTTAGGAAACATAATGAACTCTCACTGAAGAATAATTTTGTTGTTGTCTGTGGCTTATTGGTAAATTTTGGCTCAGTCCATGGAAATCTCCTACATGAGAGAAAGGAGGAAAAAATGAAACAATGATTCCCCCAATTCCTTCAGATTACATTTTGACTACACACTTTTCCCTTTCAAAGACCAAAGGTGGAACTGACCACCTGACATTATATACTTTCAAACAGTGCTGGTATAAGGAATGATGATCTTACAAAGCAAAGAAAGTCATCTGAGAAAAAGCCTTAAGTATGATGAAATGAGGTCAGAGGTTAGCAAAGTAAACCTATGAAGAGCTGGATCTCTGGTTTCCCATTTGGGAGAATCCCTGTTCTGCCTCAGCAGGTTTTGTAACCCTGGGCAAAGCATGCCCCTAAGTCTGTACTCCTTTCAGGACTGCTGGGAGAAGTAAATGAGAAAATACTGTCATAAGCACAGAGGATGGCACATAGTGCTCAATGTAAATATCACAATGACTATTATTATTACTACTTTGCAGTCAATTAGATTTAGGTTAAATAAGTGTGTATTTGACACAAAAAGAAAATTAAGTCTCTCGATCCAAGGGACTTCCTACTTCTTACATCTCTTCTTGCTTGCCCTTTATGTTGAAAAGTTTGGTTGTCAGGTTATTTCCTTTACATTTTGAAAAGACTGTATGTTTTAAAAAGATGTGGTCTCTAAGAAATAGATACCTTTTAGAAATGCTGAATAGGTCTGCTATTTATATCAAAGATCAGGGTGAACTCTTCTTGCTGACTCTAGTGTTGCTAACAATTCCAACCTTTAAGAATGTTGAGCCCTGGCCAGTGGTTGCAGCGTCATCCCATAAACTCAAAGGTCATGGGTTCAACGCCCAGTCAGGACACATGCCTAGGTTGTGGGTTATGTCCTTGGATGGAGTGCGTACAAGAGACAACCAAATGATGTTTCTCTCTCTCCCTTCTCCTCTCTCTAAAAAAATCAATAAGCATGTCCCTCAGGTGAGGATAAAAAACTAAAAAACAAATGCTGAAATGGTTAAAAAAGAAAAGGGTTTTCTTAATTGTTCTCCCCCCCATACTTACTAGTAAGTCACCTATGAAGCTCAATGCAAAGAATGCTAAAAGAAGGCAGGGCCTGGGGCACACTCCAGGGGCTGTGTTGGTATAGTGAAGCTCCTTTATGTTGGGACCCTCCCCAGTCTATCCCACCTCTGGACTCAACTCCACACTCAGATGTAAGCAAGAAACTCTACAAGAGTTTCAACATTCTTAAATAAGAGTCATATTGATCATCAATAAGAGTCATATTGATCAACATTCTTAAATAAGAGTCATATTTCTAGGAATATCCCCATTCTAGATATTAGTTTATATCAATTTTAATACTTTTAATACTTGACACTAATACTGAGTTAGCATAAAAATTCATTATCAGAGGAGAAAGAGCTGTGCTACCATATCTCTTTTGAAAACCTCCTTGGAGGAAGAGGGGTGGAAAGAGGGAGGAGGGGACTTTTGAATATCTGACTTTGGAAGCCATCTGACTTTGGGAGCCAGAGTTGAAATACCCGAGATTTCCTAAAGAATCCCAAATATCTGACTTCCTTTCAGACAATGTGCTGATTTATAGTACCTGTAGACAGTCCACACTGGAAGCCTTACCCACTCAGATCTCTGCCAACTACCCAACTTCCAGCAGCTCAACACATCAGCCTGGATTTCTCCTTGCTCACTCCCAGGACCTGATCTACAATCTGAGCCCTCCCATCCCAGCAACTGAAATACACACACCCGGGTCAAGTCATGCTGATCTACTCCTAGTTACAGCTTGAAGACTTGTGCTGCCAGATGCCTAGTCACCCCAAGCCTGAAAATACACAGAACAAAGTACTACCTGCTAAAATCAATGACCTCTCTTCTGATTCATCAACCTTATAACACTCCATTAGGGCAGTAAAAGTGTAATGCAATACTATCAGTGAACAGTTTTATCACTGTTTTACCAGTGAAAAATCAAAAGTAGCCTAAAGAATTAGCAAGATGGGTTTGCTTAAAAAAATTATGGTACAACTGTATTCCAACACAATATTATATCACTGAAAATCATTAATAAAAAGAATTTTTACCATGCTAAGTAAAAGACAAACCCAACAAGGAATAAAATATGATCAGGATTTTGCTTAAGAGCTCAAAAAACCCAAAACCAGTAATAATGTTTATGTATGCATATAAAAAGGATGAAAAAGAAGGAACTTGAAATGTTAATGTCAAGATGTGGAGGATTAACAACTGACTAATTTTATTTGTGCTTTCTCTATTTAAAAGTTTATGTAAAAACATGCATTGCTTTTGTTATTTTAATGTTATTTTAAAGCACTCCATGGCCCTGGCTGGTGTGACTCAGTGGATTGAGCACCGGCCTGCAAACCAAAGGATCTCTGGTTCAATTCCCAGTCAGGACACATGCCTGGGTTGCAGCCAGGTCCCCAGTATGGGGTGCAGGAGAGGCATCCACACATTGATGTTTCTCTCCCTCTCTTTCTCCATCCCCTCCTCTCTCTCCAAAAAGAAATACATTCTTAAAAAAAAAAAATAAAGCACTCCATGGAATAATTAACATATAAACATTGGATGCAGTGGAGATTACTGTAATATTTAGGAGAGAAAACTAGAAACTAGAGAGAAATGAAGAAACAAACTGATACACTCTTATGCAGCCATTATAAATAATAAATCCATAAGATGATTTAATGAGAGGTGATTAAAATTATATACAGCATAATTTTAATTAAAGTAGCAATAGAAAAAAAGGCAAAAAATACAACAAGGTGCTTTTGAACAGTGGGTGATTTTTCTCTTCACTACGTCAAATTGTTATACAATTATAATAAGAACAACTAAGTCTGAAGCATTACTGGAGATACACTTAACAGCAAAACTGTTAACAGTGGTGACCTAGAGGAAGAGCAGGACTTTGGGAATGAAGTTATTCTGGTGTTTTATGTTTACTTATATTATTTCAAAAATAAAAATGATATACAGTGATAGGCAAAAGTAGGTCAGCAGTGTGAATATATGAAACAGAGTTTATTCTAATATTATTTATTAATTATTGTATTATTTTCTATACAAGCAATTGTAAACTTACTTTTTCCCGCTCCTGTATAAAAGAAAACTTTCACTCGAAAGCCATTTATTCACTACGATTTTCTTCTTGGACAGTATGTTTTCTATTAATACTCACCAGTGCCAGTGCAATGTGAAAGCCCTGAGTGAATGAATATGCAAGAATGTTCCTCCCATCCAGTACTAACCAGGCCTGACCCTGCTTAGATTCCAAGATCAGACGAGATCGGGCACATTCAGCAAGAAATCCTCCTGAGCAAGGAAACAGTGCCAGGTAGCTTAAAGACAATATACTGAAATGTAAAATGGGACCACCAACCAAAACCTGTTTTATTTTTTTCAAAGAGCTCTATAAGCCAGACTCAGGCCTAAGTTAAATACCAGCACATTATGATCCTGGGAGTGTTGAGGATGAAGGAAAAGAACTCTACTAGAAGTTCCCTCTCCTCATGCTGGTCATCTATCTGCTCCAGCAGAAGGTTAGGCAACTTGTTCCCACCACCCTATCACCCACAGGAAAGGCGGGACCAGAACCATCAACAATAGCAGACAGTCGCATGCCCTCAGGACAAAAGGTAGGCTTCCAAAGTAGACTGGCCATACAGATTCATGACATTTCCTTTGTCACGCTGTAATTCTTAACTCTCACAAATACGTGTGCTAGGGAAAAAGAAAATATGAAAGAGAGGGATAAAAAGAAGGAAGAGACAGTGAAAAAAGTAAAGATAAAAAGAAACAGGGGTGTTTGGGAGAAGAGAAGGGATATCAAGGGACAAGGTATGGATAAAAGAAAAAAAGGGAAGGAAGTCCAAGGCACTGAACTTGAACTCTTCTACCCTCTATTTGTTCTCAACAAATACAAAAGTATGCTTTGCTTTGTTAGTAGCTTCAGAGCAAAGTGAACTGACAGGATGGTGAGTGTAATCCAGGGAAGTAGCTACAAAAGTCGGGTTGATGAAGAAGTCACAAAAGGCATGCAACATTCTCACTCTCTAGGATATACTGTGAACAAAAGTGCACTATGAATTCCAGAGCACAGAAGGTCGGTGAGACTAGCTTTATAAATGTTCCAAAGTCTTTTTCATTGCCTACCACATACTGAATATGTATTAACCAAATTTGTCTCCTAAATATTCAGTATCAGGCTTCATGCAGTGAGTCCCCAAATGTGTGTTACTGAGCCACTGACAACAGGAAAACAAGCCACTTTCCTCCCATAAGGAGCAAGTAACCAATTTCTATGCCTGTAATATAGACCACTATGGTTTTAAGCCCTCACATAAGCCTTTTTAATAAAAATGGGTACCAGTCAAGAAGACCAAAATACTTTAGCAGAGAAGTAATGATCTATTGTTCTCTAGGGTACCAATAAAGGAGGAGACAACTTCGTATCAATTTCTAAATACACAGGAGAACCTAAATGTCACTAAGTGGCTGTTAGGGTCATCATTTCAGAAACTAAAAGAAGGCCTGGCCTTGTCTGGTTAAGCAAGCATACCCACATTTATCTTCCCTTTAGCTCCTGAAAATTCAAGCCCATGCCCAAAGCATGCCTCCTTGGGGATACCTCCTGGATACGCTCGGATAGAGCCAGGATTACAGGGGCAGCCTGTTGCCTTCAATGCTGAACTTGACAGCATGGTACATTCTGCTGAGTCGTTTCTGTTCGACAAATCGCCTCTTATGCTTTTCCAATCGGTTTAGGCCCCTTTTAAGAATACTAGGCTAGAAACAGTGGTGGGAATGGAGGATAAAAAAAGATTAATGGAAAGTAATGATGATCACTGAGCAGTATTTACAGGGATGACGGCGGAAGTGTCTACCCTAAATATTTCATAACAGAATTACCTAAAACAGTTGAAGAGAAAGGGAGAGGACACTGCATATGCAGGTGAGTTCTGATTCTCATGGTTTTAAAAAAAATGACTATATAAGGACACAGGCTCCAGGATTCAGCGGAAATAAAGGGATAAATAAGAAAGAAAATTTCTTGACTTGATAATGTTGCTTTAAGTCTGAAGTAAAGCTCATCAGCAATGAATGATCTGGCTTAATAAAACAGCAGAAAGTAGCTCTCTTGAAATCAGTCAAACTGCAAGAGCAGTTAAGGATTATTAAACAGGAGGTAAAAGACAAAACAGTAATGCGCATTTGTGATCCACCTTGCTGTTCCCTTGCTTGCTTACCCTGGATGACTCCATTTCCACATTCCATTTAGGCCTGACCACATAGTCCTTGTTTGAGGGCATAGGCACCCTTGCACGGGCACAGAATCCAGGATCTCCAGGCCTAAGCGCCCTGAGAATGAGAAGAGCATGCTGCTTATGTAACCAATCATAGCTGGGCCCATCCTCCTCAGATACACACCTGTTTTGCTTACCCAACACATCCTCCCACAGTCTGTCTCAGTTGGCCTCATCATCACTTACATTGCTGCATGGCTTTCTCAACTTCCCTCCCAAGACCAGCTTCCTCCTCTCCGTTTTTAGTGAACATCATCATCTCAGCTCCTTAGGTTGGTGTCTTCAAATCTTGCCAACTCCTACACGACTAAGTCACCTACTCCCGGCAATTTTGCCCCTGCAAAGTCTTCTAAACCTCTGTTTCCCCATTACTCTCTCAGTTCAACTATGTCACTGCCTTTAGTCACACCGCCCTCCAACCCACTCTACACCACGCCAACATCAGCATTCTGAATCAAATCTAATGACTCCATGTCTGTGCTCAAACACTTTCTATGGAATCACAGAAAGTGAAAATTCTTCACCTTGATTTAAACCTGTTCAAAATTTTGTCCACATCTGTATATCCAACATTATCTTCCACCATCTCAGGCACCACATGACTGCCCAACCACTCTAGTCCACTTGCCATTCTTCAAACAGGCCTTCACACACACTTACCCCACCACTGGCTTAAGCTCTCCCTTTGTCTATAATTCCCCCTAAAGACATGGTGAGAGTATGGACTATTTTTAATTCAGTTTTGTATGCCCAGAGCTTAACACAGAAGTCTAGTACATAGCAAATAGCTAAAATCTTTACTGAATAAACTACTTCTCTATCTTCCTTATATCTTCCAGAGCATCCAATATAATGCTTTGTGGATATTCAATAAATGTTAAGCTGAAAATCATCCTTCATCAGTGTGAACATATATCATTTCATTTGCTATTTTTCTTAAAGCAACAAAAGAACATTCTCTACGTAGACTAAGAAAAAAAACTAATACAAAACCCTTACTTCTCCTCTCCTGTCAGCACCTTTTCCAGGTCTCTTCGGGGTGTCTGACCACCAGTGCTGGGAAAAAAGTAATCAATGAAATATCAGGAATGTTAGAATCTTACAACTTTATAAGAAAAGAGCAACATGAAATATCAAACTTAGACCACAATTAAGTCCCTTCCTCCCAAAAATTATTCCTATTTTGCATACCAGGTTTCAATATAGGTGAATGGTAACTGCCATATGTATAACTAATGACTTTGCCATCCTGGATACAACTGTATCCAGTTTACTGATACAAATGGAACCAATATTTTTTTCTCTTAAGAATTTGGAAATGGGATTGAGAAAGACATAGTTTTTTTTTCCTGCACATGGCTGTAACAAGAAAAGCAACCTCCAGAACTGTGGCAGAGGTGATATTACATCAGATCAAACCAGAAAAATCTGGGAGAGGGTGTATACTTATACACTATTCCACATAAATTAAGAGGGTATTATGAACTACACAGATACATCAAGCTAAGAGGAAAGACAAAATCCTATCATCTCAGGGTTCCTAATGATCTTACTTGCAAATAAGCTGAGTTATAGCAACAATAACATTCAATCCACTTACTCATACCTGTTCCCTCATACCTGCTCATTCTTCGCCGTTGAGGCATTTGTTCTAGGTCTCTCTGCTCCCTTTCTTCTCTTGTCATTCCTTTGTAGTTTGAGGTAAGACCAAATATAGGCCGAGACCATTCATCTGTAACAAGGAAAAATCAATTATTTAGTCCATGAAGTATTATTCCTCCCACCATTTCTTGAAATACCCACACCCTAACGTTATGTCCTATCTAGGCATTTAGAATATTCTTTCCTTAAAGACAGCATTCTTTCAGGACCATACCTGTAACACGTAATCATGAGAGTCATATTTGACTCACTTTGACAGTCATCAACAAGCTGTGACAACATTTTATAAGGACAGCCTAATTTCTAATTTATTCTATTGAAAACAGAAAAATCTTGAAATTCTTCTACTTTTTTATTCTAAAGAAAAGCTCCCTTATTACTTGTCAAAATGATCTAAATCTTAAAAAATTACATTTTAATAGTGCAGGTGTAGAGCCTGGACTTCATTAAACCTAAGAAAGCTGCTAAGATGAATATGAAAAAAATACTGTAGGCCCACCATTTAGTTAGAAAAGTCCACAGGTACCAACACTTTGTTTTTATTTTGAAACACAGTATAGTTTACTGCTGCATTTAATACACTATCAAAACAATAAAGGACCTTTTACAGACAGAACATAGGTGTTGGTCTAAATATCTTTGTAAAGTGATCTGCCAACCTCACCCCTGGATTCAGAATCACTGTGATAATGAGTCATGAATATTGTTTTTCCACTGTAAAGGACTTATTAACCAGTGGAAATATTCTGCTTCTCTCAGTCTAGGTCTATAAGACCGTCGAGAACCACTGCATAAAAGTATCAAAACTTTATTATTCAATAGACAGTAAATGACAGATTATTAACAAGATCAAAGATATAATACTTCTCTGGTTTATTAAAAACTTTAAATTTCCCTAAAAGCTTTTGCTACTTTAAAACATTCAATAGAAAAATAATTACTACTTTCAGATACAGAAGTAGTTGCTTTTCGATCTAGCTTGGAAGTTTAAAAATTTCTTTCCAACGTGCAGCACAGGAAAAGTTAATACGGAGAATGATGAAAATATTCATTTTTCATTTTTTAAAAACATATTTTATTTATTTATTTTTAGAGAGGGGAAAGGAGTGAGAAAGTGAGGGAGAGAAAAATCAGTGTGCAGCTGACTCTCGCATACCCCAAATTGGGGATCTGGACCATAACCCATAACCCAGGCATGTGTCCTAGACTGAGAATCGAACTGGTGACCCTTTGGTTTGCCGGCTGGCACTCAATCCACCAAGGCACACCAGCCAGGGCTTGTTTTTCATTCATAAAACTAAAGGATTTCATAAACAACATGGCAGTTGATTAGATGGATTTTAGTTAGACTCCTTTGGTTGCATTAAATAAGAACATAAAAAGGCTTGGAAGACCATTATAAAAGTAATGACAACAGCAGCAGTGGCTAACATTTCCTGAAGACTTACTATGTGCTGGCATTTTGCTATATTTATATATATATTCTCTCACTTAATCTTTATAAAAATCCTAAGTGAACATATAATTCTCTGTTTTACAGAGAAGAAAGCCAAAGCTTAGAGCTTAAACCATGAACCTAAAGATATGCAGTAAGATAAGTGGTGAATCTATGATTTGAACCCAGGTATGACTAATGCAAGGGCCTGCATTCTAATGCCTCTCTCACTACATGCTCTTGATCCATGATTAGAAAATGCATCATTTTAATAATGGATTGCACACTTAAATATACTTAATAATGGATATTTAATAATGGATTGCACACTTAAATATACTTAGAAGCATTTTAAATCTAAGGGAAAAAAAGCTGGTCCCATAAGAAGTGACCAAAATTTTATTTCTATTCCACTTCACTGATTCATTTGAAATGAATGGTGGTAAAAATATAGTTACCTTTTATATATACAGAAATACAGTAAAAACACAATGTACATACTGATTAGTTTCCCTGCCATGTCCTTGTTGGACCGTGACTCCTTGGGATGTTTATAGAGATACATTACTGCTCGTCCAATCCCACTGTGCTTCAGGGTCTCCTGGCTCACACTAGGTAGCTGAGAACATAAATACATGCACACACATTAATTACTCAGAAACTGGGAGTCCTGCCAATCTATTTTAGAGAATCGTCTGAGACGTGGTTCATTTACAATAAAGTAACAAAAAATCCTGAAAATGGTTTCAGGAGGGACAGACACTGAACACAAGGATATTTTGTGTTCATATCAACATTTGAGAGTTCAGTATTACTGTTGAGTCCAAGTAAAACTAACAATGTGAGAAAGTGTGAACTAAATATACTCAGAGTTTAGTGGCTTAATACAAGAGTCAGCATAGGCCCAGAATCAAAAAGACCTACGCCTGAACTCAAGCACAGCCATTTGCTAGTAACGTGGACAAGTCATTTAACTTCTGAGTCTTAATTTCCTCATCTGTAAAATGGAGGCATTACACCTACCTTGCAGGTTTACTGTGAGGAATAAGAACATCTAGTACATAGGACGTTCCTCGAGAATTTCTTTAGAAGTTAAGTAGCTTGCTCAAGGTGTCACAGCCATGTAAATTCAGCCCAACTCAAGATTCCAATACAAGTTCATCTGACTCCGAAGTTGATCTTTTTACTTCAAGTTTCTCCCCAAAACATGCCCATTACTGTACTACTCTACATATAAACCATAGTTACTCCAGGATCTTTTTCCTTCAATACTATAGTTATAAGAAGTTTATCAGGCCTTCCTTTTATTTTTCTTTAGTATGTATCTAAAAACATACTGAATAAAACCCTTCTTCTGGAAAGTGATGGCAGAGAAAATGTGTAAATATATGGTAAAATAGAGAGGTTGTGATAATACAAAACATATTAGATAATTAATGAAGAGCAAACCGATTTGCCTCTAACCTCTTGCAGAATCTTCAATAGCTCCTCTCGAATCTTTAGTGCTGGCAAACTCCTATCTGGTAGAGGTGAGAGCCATTCTTTGATGGCAGACATCACACCACTGTCAATAAATGTTTCTTTAAGGTCCTGCCTGAAATAATAATTTTTTAAAAAGTGAAGTCAATGTATGTCGATTCTATTCTATTGTAGCTTCCTTTGGATTTTCTCATATATTAGGTGATGTTTCAAAAAAATCCTCCTACACAGTTACTCATACATTCATTATTTACTGAGCATCTTACTCAGTTTGCAAAAGCGGTATTAAATTTAGTTCCTATTTTCAAAAACAGGCAAAGATGATTTGTTGAAAACAAAACAAACCCAAATTACACAAGATAGGTTAATGCTGATATAAATAGTACAAACAGTAAGACTAATGAGCTCCAATTATGACAACTATCTATAAAACTAATGCTTAATCTATCAGAATAGTGATTCTGAAACTGTTTCAGGTGGAAGAAAACTCAGAATTTGCAAGACACCAGGGAGAATTCCATCTGCCTAGCAGAAAAAAACCCAACGAAATACTATTTAAATTCCATTTTATGTACTAGGATCAATTGTTAAGAGAAAACATGACAATACTACACACACGCGCACACGCGCACACACACAGTCTGTACAGAAAGTATCCAGCCATGCAATATGAAAAATATAGACATTTACTGAAGACACAAGATACAAGAAACACTGTACATAGGACAATGACACCTCAGTCCTCTTCAAAGTAGGCACACCTTGGGACCTCACAGTTTTCCCAATCACCATCAGCTGCCCTGTTGTATTTTCCTGAATTTTATCAATGATCTGAATGAAATCTCTTCCCTTTCAAAGGTGACTTTAGTTTTGAGAAAAGGCTGAAGTCACAGGGTGTCAAATCTGGGCTGTAGGGGGACCGAGCCACCTGGGTGATTTGGTGTTTTGCCAAAAAACTCTGCACCAGAGTTTTTGCACAGCAGGCATGTTGTGATGAAGCTGCCAATTACCAGTTGCCCATAGCTGCAGCCTTCTGAATCATCTGAACAGTTTCCATGGAGGAATGTTCAAGCTTAACTCCAAATCTGATGCAGATTCCTTGCTCTACTTGTTCAGTCATTTTGAACGTGACGGCCACACACTACACATGCTCACTCAATGTGGTCTACTGCCTCCACTGATTAGTACAGTGAAGTAGTCACTTCACACACGAGCATTCTAGTCCACTCTCCTTGACTGCCAGATTACACTGATGTCATGTAAACCTTTCTTAATATATTAACAATGGTTGAACTTTTCCCGGACACACCTCGTGTGTGTGTTTGTACATACATGAAATCTTCCACAATCATTTTGTCTGTCAGGATAGACAGAGGTAGCAATTTTCTAGTAGAAAGTCCTAGGCCATGCTGTTGGTGCATTTGTGTGTTACTGCATTTCTCTACAGCCACCAAAAGTAGGCTGTGGATAGGTGAAGGAGAAATCAAAATTGTTCAGGCATATAAGCAAAACAGTGAAAGACCTTGGTAACAATGATCTATCAAGAAAGGGTCCTTATTCCAGAAGGACCAATGACAAAGTTCATAATAGGCCACATAAGCCTTGTATGATACATGCTCCAGTCTCTCAGGATTTTCTCTGTCCTCTCTCACACTAGGAAAACATATAATTTTACCAGACTGAAAATGGTCTATAAAGAACAAAATTAGCGGTTTCCAAGTTTTTTTTTTCATTAATATCAGTTTGCTATGTGTTCTGTTCGCATCAGGCATCAAGGTTTAAAAGAAATTGTGAGGGAAAAAAAAAGACATTGTGAGAAAGTAACATAATTTAGGAGGTGCTATTCATTATTACTTTTCTATGAATTGATAGAAGGCAATCATTCTTTAATATCTCTAGAACACCAGTACACAGTTTGACTATCATTATTAAAAGGAAAACATTTTTTCAATAAGCAACACTTACTTCTTAAGGTGCATGACCACAGTAGGTAATAATGTTAATTTTTTCAGTGCTGGCTTTTTTTGATTATTCAACTGCCTGTCTTCCTATCCAGAAGAAAAATATTAAAAAAAAAAAGAAAGCAAAAAGCCACTGTTAATAATGAATTATAACCACTATAATTCTAAACTGTAAAATAAAGCAGCAACTTTTCTGAAAAACTATATTTTTTCCTACAACAAAGGAAAATTAAGTAATAAATGGACTTTTTGTAGAACCCCAAATTCTGTATCTGTGTCAATCAAACCCATAAAACTATTATAACAGCTTTAACAATTACAAATTGAGAGAAACAATTTTAATTTAAGATACTAGCATAATTGTAAGTTTTCAGAGTTCATTCAAGGTTCAAAATTATACCTGGGAAAATTTGGTTTATCATCAGAAATAACTTTCCAGCTGGGAGGTTTGTATGATAATGGAATGTTTATTAAAGAAGAGTTTCTACAAACATAGAAAACAATATAATATACTCCTGTCATGTACTATACATTTCAACAATTAAACCCACATGGTTACTCTAATTGTAGCTATTTCTGTAACTATTTCCCCTCAACCTTGAATTATTTAGAAACAAATACTAGACACATTATCACTGAATGCATAAATACCTCAGCAAGTGTCTCCAAAAGATCAGAACTTGTTTTTAAACATACTTGGTCAATTAAAAAAAAGAATCAAAGCAAAATTTTATTTTTTTCCTTCTTTAAAAAAATTATTTTATTGTTGTTCAATTACAGTTGTCTGCATTTACTCCCACTACTCCCCCCCACCCCAGCCAAACCTGCCTCTCTTCCTTGCTTCCACCCCCCACCCTTGGTTTTGTCCATGTGTCCTTTATAGTTGTTCCTGAAAACCCTCCCCCCCCCATTATCCCCTCTCACCTCCCCTCTGGTTACTGTCAGATTGTTCTTAATTTCAATGTCTCTGGTTATATTTTGCTTGTTTTTTTCTTTTGTTAATTAGGTTCCAGTTAAAGGTGAGATCATATGGTATTTGTCTCTCACTGCCTGGCTTATTCCACTTACAATAATGCTTTCCAGTTCCATCCATGCTGTTGCAAAGGGTAGGAGCTCCTTCTCTCTCTCTGCTGCAATAGTATTCCACTGTGTAAATGTACCATAGTTTTCTGATCCACTCATTTACTGATGGGCACTTAGGTTGCTTCCAGCACTTGGCTATTGTAAATTGTGCTGCTATGAACACTGGGGTGCATAGATTCTTTTGGATTGGTGTTTCAGGGCTCTTAGGATATAATCCCAGCGGTGAAATTGCTGGGTCAAAAGACTGTTCCATTTTTAGTTTTTCAAAGCAGAATTTTAAAATGCAGTGAGTTAAATGCAATCTCTTAATCAGAGATAAAAGAATGACATGAGTTCATAACATAATAAACATGAGTTTATGACTTTTTATATGTGAGAAACATTAAACTTTGTGGTATGCCAGCCAAACTCAAGAGCAGAATCATTTCCCCATAAAACTAGCAAAACCACTATGCTAAACAGGCTCATTTTAATAATTACTTAGTCTTTTCACTAAGCTTTTTCTAAACATGTTAATAAAAAAATTATTTACATGCTTAAAATTTGTAACAGTAAATGCTTTGTTTAAAAAAAAAGCATCTTAAATGTAGTTTAAGCACAGGTAAAGCTAAAAAACAAATCCCCAAAAAGCCATACAACCAATTAAAAGTGGGAGAAAGGTGAAGCTAGAAGTAAGCCAACTCACCTCAGCAGCTTCATTCATTTTGACAATCATGGCGCTCACCACATCGTCAGCATCACTAATAAAAGTGCCACCATCACGGTTACGTCTGCGCTTGCCACTCATGCTCTTTTTCCGCTGCAACATCATCTCAAAATCTGACAGGAAGTCCATACTAAGCAGTAACACACAATCAAGTGATACAAAAATTACCCTTTAAATATACATTTCCTTAGATTACAGTTAAAAAACACCAACTTTCTTAATTCTAATTCAATGGAGTGCTACCGTGTTTTAAAGTGCAAGTACTTATAACTTGCTTTTATAAGAGCACGTGATCCTTGATTTTATGTTCAACCTTTGTACTACACCCCAAATGTTATACACTAATAGCTCTAAACTTTCCCAATCGTTATACACAATTGTTATACACCCTAATTGTTATACACTAATAGCCCAAAATACTGCTTGATTGTATTTCACATAGTTTTGTAGAGATGGTTGTAATCTGTTCAGAATAATCTGGTATCTTGAAAGGTTCCAAACATAGGATAATACATTAGCTACTGTTTACAGCTGCAATATGTATACTATATTAACACTTGCATGTATCCACTTAAGGACATTTCAAATTTGAAGTTCTCATTCAGGGTATACTGCCTGCAAGTTTGGGGGGAAACAGAGTGGTATTCAATCATTTGGGTATTTTGGTCTTCTACAGCATAAGAAGAAAAAAATAAACTGCTGCTTTTCAGTGATACAACTCAAAACAATGCAACTAAGATAAAGTTGTATATCAACAGACCTGCTAAGAGTCTCAAACCTTATAGCTTTCACTGGAATCATTACACTCAAAGAGGAAGTTAACACACACTATGCCACTATCATATAAATGAGATATGACTTATGTGGTCACCTGATTTCCAAAGGTATTACCAAATTCCCTCAGCATGTCACTAGGAATTAAAAAGGAAACTTTTACTGTAAATGGTAGCTAATATATCATCCCTATGTTTGGCACCATTCAAGATACCAGAGTTTTCAAAACAGATTACAACCATCTCAACAAAAGTATATGAAATACCATCAAGCAATATTTTGTAATTACAACTCTATCGCTTTATTCCTATCAGAACACACAAATAAGTGTTTCTTATACAGCACACTTTTCAGCAGAGCTTATTTGGTGAGATATAATTAAGAACCTGGCAACATATGCCTCCACAAATTACGACAGCTGAACACAGGATAAATAAAAAAAACAAGAACAAATAATTTTTGGACAGCACTGTATATAGAGAAATAGAAGGGAGGAAAATGGAACAGATTCCTTCCTATACTTAATCAGAAACCAAAATAAGGAAAATGTTTGATAGTCTCTACCTTCATTTATATATTCTCTTTAAGGACTTCTGGCCAAGATGGAGGTGTAGGTAGACACACTGTGCCTCCTCGCACAACCAAAAGAAGGACAACAAATTTAAAAACATAAAACAACCAGAACTAACAGAAAATCAAACTGTATGGAAGTCCGACAACCAAGGAGTTAAAGAAACACTCATCCAGACCAGTAGGAGGGGTGGAGACAGGCAGCCAGACAGAGAGGACTTGTGGCAAGGCGGAGGCTGGTGGGCTGGCCAGACGGAGGACTGCGGACTGGGCAGTCCTGCATTCACATGCAGACAAACCAGGAGGAACAACTGGAGAGAGAGAGACAGGCCGTGCAACCCATAGTTTCAATGCGGGGAAATAAAGCCCCAAACCTCTAACTGAAAACACTTGTGGGGGTTGAGGCAGCAGCAGGAAAAACTCCCAGCCTCACAGGAGAGTTCGCTGGAGACACCCACAGGGTCCTAGAGTGTACACAAGCCTGCCCACCCAGGAATCAGCACCAGAAAGGCCCAATTTGCTTGTGGGTAGCAGGAGAAGTGACTGAAAACCAGCAGAGAGCAGAGCAACCAGCATTGTTCCCTCTTGTACCCCTCCCTCACATACAGGCGCATCAAGTCACTGGGTTGCCACGCCTTGGTAAACACCTAAGTGACATGGTGACATGGGTTGCCACACCTTGGTAAACACCTAAGGCTCTGCCTCTTGCTATGTAACAGGCGCACCAAGACAAAAAAAAATGGCCCAAAAGAAAGAACAGATCAAAGCTCTAGAAAAAATACAACTAAGCCATGAAGAGATAGCCAACCTATAAGATGCACAGTTCAAAACACTAGTAATCAGGATGGTCAGAGAAATGGTTGAGTGTGGTCACTAAACAAAGGAAAGAGTGAGGGCTATGAAAAGTGAATTATAGGAAAATGTACAGGGAACCAAGAGTAATGGGAAGGAAGGAAACTAGGACTCAAATCAATGGTGTGGACGAGAAGAAAGAAAACATTCAATCAGAGCGGAATGAAGAAACAAGAATTCAAAAAAATGAGGAGAGGCTTAGGAACCTCTATGACATCTTTAAATGTTCCAACTTCCAAATCATAGGGGTACCAGAAGGAGAAGAGGAAGAGCAAGAAATTGAGAACATATTTGAAAAAATAATGAAGGAGAGCTTCCCCAATCCAGCAAAGGAAACAGACTTCCAGGACGTCCAGGAAGCTCAGAGAGTCCCAAAGAAATTGGACCCAAGGAGGAACACACCAAGGCACATCATAATTACATTACCCAAGATTAAAAATAAGGAAAGAATCTTAGAAGCAGTGAGAGAGAAGAGGACAGTACCCTACAAAGGAATTCCCATAAGACTGTCAACTGATTTCTCAAAAAAGATTCTGCAGGCAAGAAGGGGGTCTAGAGAAGTATACCAAGTCATGAAAGGCAAGGGCTTACATCCAAGATTACTCTATCCATCAAAGCTTTCATTTAGAATGGAAGGGCAGATAAAGTGTTTCCCAGATAAGGTCAAGTTAAAGGAGTTCATAATCACCAAGCCCTTACTATATATATGAAATGTTAAAGGAACTTATCTAAGAAAAAGAAGATAAAAAATATGAATAGTAAAATGACAACAAACTCACAGTAATTAACAACCACACCTAAAACAAAAAGAAAAACAAAAACAAACTAAGCAAACATCCAGAACAGGAACAGAATCATAGAAATGGAATTCACATGGAGGATTATCAGCGGGGGAGTGAGGTGGGGGGAGGTACAGAGAATAAGTAGCATAAATGGCAGATAGAAAATAGACAGGGGGAGGTTAAGAATAGTATAGGAAATGTAGAAGCCAAAGAACTTATATGTATGACCCATGGACATGAACTAAAGGGTGGGAATGTGGTGGGAGGGGGTATATAGGGTGAAGGGGAATAAAGGGGGAAAATGGGACAACTATAATAGCATAATCAATAAAATATATTAATATATATTTTTTCTCTTTAAAAAAAAAAAAAAATATATATATATATATATATACACATATATATACACACACCCCCCCCCACCCTTTAAAAAATTCCTTGTAGCCCTGGCTGGTGTGGCTCAGTAGACTGTGTGTCAGCCTGCAAACCAAAAGGTGTCTGGTTTCTTTCCTGGTCAGGGCACATGCTTGGTTTGAGGGCCAGGACCCTGGTTGGGGGTGTGCGAGATGCAGTAGATCAATGTTTCTCTCACACATCATTGATGTTTCTCTCCCTCTTTCTCCCTCCCTTCCCCTCTCTCTAAAAATAAATAAAAGTTCCTTTTAAATAAAATAAACTTACTGTTTTCCTCTCTTTATGTTATCATCAGAATCTGAATCTTCAGCTTCTTTTATCTGTGTTTCACTTTTTTCTTCTTCCAAATCTTCTTGGTTAAAACCCTAAAGCAGGGTAAGTAAGCCAGAGTTATCACAACCACATTACAGACTTTCTTCTATATAAATGCCCTTAATTTTTGTACTTTAACTGCAATACATTCACACACACACAAAAAAAATTAAATAGGTATCAAAAGGTACATAGCAAAAAAACTCCCTCCCCCTAGCTGCTAGTGTTACTAGCTTTCTTGTATCTCCTTCCAGATATAGGCATTTATAGAAGCACTTCTGTACATATTATATTTACTACCCCTTTTATTATAGAAATAGTAGCATATATACCAGGTATAATATACTGCTGTGCACGTCCCACATATAACAATAGAACCTGGAGACCAATTCCTATCAGCATAAAGTATCCTTGTTCTTTTGGTTTTAGACTATTTCACCATGTGACTGCAACCACAATTTGTTTATACATTTCCCTACTGACATTTAGATATGTGTATTTGAAATTTTGAGAAATATTTGCCAAACTGTCTTCCACAGAGATTATGCTAATTAAGTCTCCTTCCCAGTAAGGCATGAATGCACTTGTTTTCCCACCTTCATAGGTTATTGAACATTGGTATTTACCAATCTCTGGACTGAAAAACAAAGGTATCTGTGCAGCTTTCTTTGCATTCTGTTTTGCAAAAGTAAGTTCAGGCATGTTTTTCATGTTTAAAAGCCATTTGTAATTTTCTGTGAACTCTCAATACCTTCTGCCTGTTTTTCTGTTGAATGTTTGCTTTATTGACATGAAAAACCTCTAAAAATCAGAGAAATTAGCTTTCCTTAAGTGACAGGAACCACACAATCCTTACATTTGTGCAGTTTGCTTTTGTTTATGGAAATGTTTTCCATGCATAATTTTTTATTTTTTATGGAATTGAAATAAATGGTCAATCTTTTCTTTATAACTTCTTTTATGTCATATTTAGAAAGGCCTTCCTAAAGGCTGTTGGGAAGTATGTTTTTCTCACTGAAATGAGCCTATAACAAAGTTGACGTTAATTCTCTAAACTAGAGAAACATATCTTATTCTTGTAAAATGTTGTTTAATGAGAATGAGCTCTCTATGAGGGCAATGTCCAAACAACCTCCCGCATACAGGCTCTCAAATATCTGCTGAATGCCTTCTTCCTTTCTATTTTCTTAGTAATTTACCTTGTTATTTTTCTGTTATTTTAAATTAGATACAAAATTCATCTAGTTTTACTCTTTCGTGCTTTAGTGATAAAAGAACTGATTTCTTTTTTAACCCAAGAACTGTTTAACAAGGAAGTTTTAAATTTCTGGCTAGCAAGGGTGTTTTGTTTGCTACTTTTGTTACTGATTTTTGATTTCATTTCATGGCATTCAGAAAATATTGTCTATACTTTGTACTTTTTGCAAAAGCTTATTTAAGACTTATATGAAAATGCAAAGAACCAAGAAAAGCCAAGTTGATCTTGAAGAATAACAAGCTTAGAGGACACAACCAAGTATCAAAAATTATTAATGGTGCAAGGATAAAGAGACCAACAGAACAGAAAAGATATTTTAGAAACATATTGGATAATAAATACAGACACGTAATATATGACAAAGACGGCACTGTACAGTAGTGGGAATGGATGGGCTGGGTCAATTGAATGTTCTAAATGGGGGGAAAATCTTGACTCTTTCTCTTATATACTACACACAAAAACCCATTCCAGGTGGATTGTATTGTACAACTATATGTGGAAAAAACCAAACAAGCTTCTAGAGTATAACGCAGGAGAATATCTTCATGACCCTGGAGACAAGCAAAACTTTCTTAGAATTAAAAAGCTTTCAACATAAAGGAAAGGATTGGTAAAGTTGATTTATGTTAAAAGTTAAGTTTTGTTCATCAAAAAACTCCATTAAGAAAATAAAAAAGACAAGCCACAAAATAGAAGAAATTTTTAACCTTTATAATTACCAAAAGACTTTAATCCAGATTACATATATATAAACAGACTCTTGCCCTGGCCACATGGCTGGGTTGGTTGGAGCATCATCCTGTACACCAGAAGGCTGCAGGTTCAATCTCTGGTGGGGGAGCGTACAGGAGGCAACTGAACAGCGTTTCTCTCCAACACTGATATTTCTCTCTCTCTCTCTAAAATCAATAAATATATCCTCTGGTGAGGATTAAAAATAGAAAAGACTCTTTTGACGTTTTTAGGTCTGCTTGTTATTTCAGTTACGTACCATGTCGATTATATATCTGTCCATTTCTCTTTGCAGTTATGTCAATTTTTGTTTTGTATGTACATATTTAAAGCCATGTTACCATGAACATGGCTAGGTACAATTTTAAAACCTATTATATACCTGAAAGTCTACCTCTCTGTTACATAGGTACAACAGTTTTCTTTTGGGTAATGCTCAGATAAAGTATCTTTTTCTATCCTTTTATTTTCAACATCTTGTTTCAGGTGAATCTTAAAATTAGTATACAGCTAGTTTTTTTAATCCTCACCTGAGGATATGTTTATTAATTTTAAAGAGAGAGAGAAAGGGAAAGGAGGGGGAGGGGGGCAGAGAGAGAAAGAGAAAGAGACAGAAAGACAGAGACAGACACTATCAGTTGCCTCCCATATGTGTCCCCACTAAGGATTTAACCGGCAACCTAGGTATGTGCCCTGACCAGGAATTGAACCCACAGCCTTTTGGGGTATGGGACAATGTTCTAACCAACTGAGGCATCTGGACAGGGCTACAGTTGATTTCTTAAAATCCAATCTGACCATCTTTATCCTTTAATTGGAGCATTTAATACAACTTAATGTAATTTCTGAGATTGAAAGTTTAAATCTGCTACCTTACTATGTATTACTTTCTATTTGTCCCCCTGTTCAGTATTTTTTTCTTGTCTTGCCTTCCTTTGGATTGATTAGCTTTTTTTCTTCTTTTAATCTCACCTGAGGACATTTTTTCACTGCCTTTAGAAATCGAGGGAGAGAGGGGGAGGGAGGAAGGAGGAGGAGGACAGATGGGGAGGGAAGGAGGAGGAGGAGGAGAGGGGGAAGGAGGGAGGAAGGAAGAGGAGGAGAGGGGGAGAGAGGGAGGGAAGGAGAGAAACAGTGATTGGTTGCCTTTTGTACAAACCCTCACCAAGGATCAAACCTGTAACATTTCATTCCACTAGATGATGCTCCAACCAAGTTGAACCAGCCAGGGCTAGATTTATTAGCTTTTATTATTCTTTTTCCTCCTCTATTAGGTTGGAAGTTATACATTCCATTAATCTTTTTAGTAGTCATTTTAGAGATTACCACAGGCACCCTAACTTATCAAAGTCTAATGTATCTTCACAAACACAAACGCATGTGAATAGTTCAATTCCATGTATATTCTCAATTTATAATTGCTGTCATGGTTAATTTTACATATATTTAAAACCATACCAGACATGACTTTGTTTTGCATAGACAACACTCATTTAGACTTACCCACATACTTTTATTGCTTTTTTCCCTTCCTGCATCCTTGATCTTCTACTTGAGATTTTCTTTCTGCCTTTAGTATGTCCTTCAGTGGTATATTGGTAAGATGAAATAAGAGGGAATGTTCATTCCTGAAAAGTGTTTTTGCTGAATATAACAGAATTCTAAGTTTGCAGTTATGGACTCTACTGTTTCTGTTCAGAAGTCCTCTGTTAGTGTGACTGTTGCCTCTTTTACTATATGTAATTTTTTCCCCACTTTTAAGATGTCCGCTTTCTTTGGCTTCTTGCAATTTTACTATTATGTATTTAGGTAATCTCCTTGTATTTATCCTGCTTGTAATTTGTAGAAATTCTAGAAGCCATAACTTTATGTATCATTTCTTTAAATATTGCTTATGTTATATAAATTTTTTCCTTCTCCTGGGATTCTAATTCACTATGTTAAACCTTCTCTTGTATAAATTATGTTGTGTTCTTTTACATTTCCATACTGGCATATCTCAATACTTCATTCTAAATAGTTTTCTAGCCTATCTCCCAATTCATTCAATTTTCCTTTCAAATATATCTAAGCTGTTGTTAAATTCATTCACCAAGATTTTAACTTCTGTCACTGTATTTTTACAGTTCCAAAATTTCTACTTGACTCTTTTCCAAATATGCCTTGTCTTTCAGAAAACTGTTTGCTCTGCCCTGACTGGTGTGGCTCAGTGGATTGGGCATCATCTCACAAACCAAAGGGTGGACAGTTTGATTCCCTGTTACAGCATATGTCCAGGTGAGGGGCCAAGTCCCCAGCGGGGGGTGTGTGAGAGGCAACTGATCAATGTGTCTCTCTCACACTGATATTTCTCTCCTTCTCTTTCTTCCCCCTTCCCTCTCTCCAAAAATAAAATACTTAAAAAAAAAATTGTTTGCTCTGACAAAACTAATCTTTTATCCCTGAACACATTTTTTTTTAAGTCTATCTAAAATTCCTGTATCTAGAGCCACTAGGTCTATTTCTATTGCCTGTTTTTACTGTTTCTTTTTAACATTATCCATGGTGTACCATACTGTGTATTTGAAACACTATCAAAATAATCTGAGGCCTCCAATTATGTTCTCTTTGTCCTAAAAGGATTTGTTTGCATATGCCAGATGCCTAAGAACACTAGCCAAAAGGTCATGAATCACCGTAATCAAACTCCTGAGACCAAGGTTGTTTAGGTTGCTAGATTACTCAAAGCTGGCCTAAAATCTGAGTAAAGGCTATTTCACTTACAGTTCACCCTTAATCCTAGGAGTCCCGGAGCATGGGATTTTCAGGGTCCTCTAATCTCAGCAGGCCCTGACCTCCAAATTTTGTCTCTTGAGTCTTGAGGACATCAAAATACGATCAGTTTCTCAGCCTGGACAGGCAAACATACCAGAAAAAGCAGTTCTAAATGCTGAGCTTACCCTCTTTAGGTTCCTGTCTTTTCCTGCTTTGGACTTAGAAATTCTCTGCTACCTTGTTCCTCTGATGATGAGCATATTTTGCTAGAGAGAAGTTTTATAATTATCGTGAATCTTTCTCTTTAGCATTATAAAGTGCCTTTTGTGGTCTCTTAATTTGTTTCCTCCCCCCTTAATTCAATTTTGCTTAAAACCTTTTCCTTTTATGTCTTTGCAGACCCTTTTATTTCACTTTCTGAATCCCTTTGTTCTAGACTTGGCTACATCATAGTTGTTTATTTCTATTTACTAGAATCACCTATTAGAGAACCACTGCCATAAAAACAAACAAGAAAAGCAGAGTCACAAAGGAAATAGTTCCATTTTATACTTACTGTAAATTCTTCTTCCTCTTCATCACCAGATTCTCCAAATATATCTGCAATAAGATTTCTACAAGGGAAGGAAATATAAAAAAACTTTCATTTGCTTTCTTCTCATCTACATAGGAACCTAAAGTCTTTCTAATACGGTATAATTTACATTAAGTAAATTGTGCCATTCTCACATCCATTTCAATGGGTTTTGATAAAAACAAACATTCAAGTAATCATTACCCTAATTAAGATATAGAACAATTCCATCTCCCAGAAAGTTTGGTTGGGGCCCTTTCCAGTCAGTTTTCCACATCAAAATCCTAGAGCCAAACACTATTCTGATTTCTATCACCAGATTAGTTTTACCTATTTCTGAACTTCACGTAAGTGGAATGAGACAACATGTCCTCTTTATTTTTTTCATCTAAGATCGTATTTTTGAAATTCATCCATGTTGTAGGATGAACAACATGTTGTACATCAACAGTTCAGGAACAAAAATCCCCCTTCCCCCAATGTCATGCAATTAGACAGGATATACTATATTATACCTCACACAAAATTTTAACGCAAGTTTAAAAAACTGTTCCTACCACCATATAAGCAACCTTGAAAACTCATGTTATTATGTCACTTACTCTTCTTCATTCCCTGACTCACTATCACTCCCAAACAGATCCTTCTCTTCATTTTTCTTATCAGATCGTTCTTTCCCTGCTTCTTCTTCACTGTCAGATGCTACAGTCTTCTCTCTTTTGCCTGATTTGTCTGATATAACATCACTGTCAGAGTCCTCTGCATCAGAGACAACACGACTCTTCTTTGCTGCTACAGAAAAAGAAATCATCATTAACCTTATCCTGTCGTGGCCACTGTATGACTAAGAACAGGTACCTTAAAATTATAGTACATGGCAAAAATCCAAGGCCTCTTGACATACAGTTTAGAATAAAAAGAATAACTAAAGGCCCACTCAGAGTCACCTTATAATCATTTATTAGTGTTTAGGAAAAAGTGGCCAAAAGATGCAGAATAAAATCATCAACATGAATATGGGCAGCAATATCTCAACTGCTTCTTTCCTTTTAGGAAAGAAAAAATAAGATGAGATTGATGCACATACTTGTGTACCTTCTGTTGCTGCTTAATATTAGCAGAGTTAAAAAGGCTGGATGTTCTTTTGTGGAATCCCCATATTCCCTGATCACTGCTGGTCAGTTGGAATTTTTCATCTCGCTTAGTAAATTAGGACATGTATGGTGCTCTTTTTCCTTCTCCTGTAACAACTATCAGGTTATAAAGAAATGTGTCTTTTCCAAAAAAGATAAGTTTCATAAAGAAGTAATCAAGTAGCAAAGACTAAAATACTCTATAGATATGGAGTCTCTAAATGAAGAGGTGTGCACAACATGAGAGCTCAGTCACTGTCTGATGGCATCTAGGGCATAAGGTGTCTAAGAATCCCACAGCTAACTCTGGTTACACTTGGGTTTCCATATAAGTGTATTTCTTTGAAATATTACCCTTTCCAGTGAAACTACTAAATCTTTCATATTTCCATTGAAACTCTAGTTTGTTATTTTGAGGCCATCAGAACTTAACAAATGCTGTTAGAACAACTGAAAAGAAATTTACCATTAAAAATAGTCCATTAAAGACTCTGGGAAAGATACTGGGAAACCAGTATTCTGGTGATACTTCAGAAATTCAAGCTGAATGAGAGAATATAGATAGATCTAACATTCCAGAAAAAGGAAATGCTTTATAGTTATAAGCTTAGATGTTAGGTAAAGCTATGGATAAACAGCCCAAAATAGTTCCTTACATGCTTTCTCTTCTTCACTATCAGAAAGTACAGCAGCTTTTCGCTTTGCTACTTTCTCCTCCTCCCTCTGTCTTTCTTCATCTTCATCACTGTCAATTTTCGGCCTTTTGGGTTCATCCTCCTCACTGTCAGAACTGTGAAACCTGTTCCTGTCTATTTGGCTATCTAAATGGAAGGAGTTTTTCTGCTTTTCTGTATCCTCCCCTTTATTCTCCCCATCGCTGTCATCATCTGACTTGGGCTTCTGTTTGTGTTTGGAGGCCTCCTCAATGTCTGAATCACTATCTGGTCCCTTCTGAGGATCCTCACTCTCAGAGTCACTGACTTGAGGTTTGGGAAGCTCCTCATTTTCAGAATCACTGGCCTGGTTCCTTGGGGGATCCTCACTCTCTGAATCACTAATTCGGGGTTTTGGAAGCTCCTCATTTTCAGAGTCACTGACTTGGTGCCTTGGTGGGTCCTCACTTTCTGAGTCACTGATACGGGGTTTGGGAAGCTCTTCATTTTCTGAGTCACTGGCTTGGTGCCTTGGTGGGTCTTCACCTTCTGAGTCACTGATATGGGGTTTGGGAAGTTCCTCATTTTCAGAGTCACTGGCCTGAGTCCTCTGAGGCTCCTCACTTTCCGAGTCACTGATCTGAGGTTTAGGAAGCTCCTCACTTTCAGAATCACTAATCTGAGGTTTGGGAAGCTCTTCATTTTCAGAGTCACTGGCTTGGTTCCTTGGAGGTTCCTCACTCTCAGAGTCACTGATTTGAGGTTTTATAGCATCCTCTGCTTCAGAGTCAGTGGCAGGACTTTTGGGGAGCTCTTCAATCTCTGAATCACTAGCAGGATGCTTTCTAACATCTTCAGTTTCTGAGTCACTGGCATGCCCATTAAGAAGTTCTTCATTTTCAGAGTCACTAACAGGTAATTTCTTGGTCTCCTCACTCTCAGATTCGCTCCCATGGTGATTGATACCCTCATTTTCAGAATCACTTGCAGGAGGTTCTGCATGTTCTTCAGATTCAGAGTCACTGTCCTTTTGCCTTTGAAGCTCCTCGCTTTCAGAATCACTAGCATTAAGATTTGAGGGATCATCATTCTCAGAGTCTGTCACATGATGTCTTTTGTTGAGGCCATCTTCTTGATCACTAGGCTCATTCTGGAAAATAAAGGAAGAAAAAAATGAGAAAAGTACAAAAAATGTTTGGTAGTGAAATGTTAAACTTTTTTCAACAATTTTTTTAAAGTGTAGGAATACAGCCCTGGCTGCTGTGGCTCAGTGGATTGAGTGCCGACCTGCAAATCAAAAGGTCACCAGTTTGATTCCCAGTCAGGTCACATGCCTGGGTTGCAGGCCAGGCCCCCAGTAGGGGGCGTGCAACAGGCAACCAATCAATATATCTCTCACACATCAGTGTTTTTCTACATCTTTCTCCCTCCCTTTCCCTCTCTCTAAATAAATAAAATCTTCAAAAAAAAATTTTTAATGTAGGAATATATACACTTAAATGTAGAATTCTTGTCCAATATGTACATAGAAACATCCCACTTTAAATAAGGCCGTCTATCTATAAAATGGATAACATGGTTTGGATTCCAAAATAGAGAAAAGATAACCAGCTTTCACCAACACAAATCTGTAAAGCATACCGTCTGATTACTCTATAGAAGACTTATAATTTAAAGAGCTTAAAAAACAAACAAAAAAAGCCTTTCTCACATAATTCTAGATCCTAAACATATTTTTCAAAGCAATACTAACATGTACCTAAATTTTTTTAAAAGGGCTTTCTTTGGAATGTTAAAATAAGGTTTTTAAGATTTTATTTATTTATTTAGAGAGGAAGGGTGGGAAAGAGGAAGGGAGAGAAACATCAACTGCTTGCCTCCTGTATGCACCCTGACCAAGGACCAAACCCACAACCTAGGCATGGGCCCCTCTGGTTCACAGATGATGCCCAATCAACTGAGCCACAATGGTCAGGGCAGGTTAAAATTATTTTAACGAAAAGAAATATAAAACTTTAAAGAGTCAAAAAGTATACAAGGCATCTTCCCCAAAGTGAAAACAAACAAACAAGGAGAGGTGTAATTAGTATTTACTAAGTACCTAATAACAGCCAGTTACCACGTTAGACTCTCTCCTATTAATTCATTTACTCTTCACAAGAGTAATTTTCATGGTAAGAAAACCAAGGCTTGGAGCAGTCTTGGTCATATATCTAGTAACCTAGGTAGAAAAGTTTAAGTTTTAGAGAAAACATGACAAATCTAACTACATTGACACAGAATGTTACTTGGAAGTAATCTAAAAATATACAAACTTAGTATATGTGTTTTATAGCTATGTTTGTTTTTTTTTTTAAATGCAGAGAAAATAGCCCTCACTGATGTGGCTCAGTGGATTGAGTGCTGGCCTGCAAACCAAAGGGTCACTGGTTCAATTCCCAGTCAGAGCAGGCCAGATCCCCAGTGGGAGTATGTGTGAGAGGCAACCACATTTTGATGTTTCTCTCCCTGTTTCTCCTCCCCTTTCGCTAAAAATAAATAATTAAAATGCAGAGAAAATATATACAAAATTAATCATACAAAAACACTTCAGGATCTGGGAAATTTTTTTCCCCCATTTAGCATTTGATTTTCAATCACATAGTGATAACATTCTGGTTTAAAAAGTGAAAGTATTTCTGTGTTAAAAATTTACTAAGTCTATAATATAGTAAGTCTATTTACTAAATATTTCTCTTTAGAATATATGACTGTTATTACATGAACTTACCACAGATCAATTTCCAAGGAACAAAGTCTTTAATAGTCTATATGCCCACCAATCATGCTACAAAATAAAGTGCTAAGAGAATCCAGTGACAAGATAAATGGCATGACATGTTTTCAGAAAATCTCTACTTTGACCTTTTCAGGAGCTGCTGTCTAATGAGAAGCCAGCCAAATATATCCTAACACTACTATGAAGGTATGCATAATTATTTTGAAAGTATATAGGAAGTGACAGGTATAAAAGGGTATGACAACAGGTATCTGTTACCTGTTTTAACTAACAGGCATTAGTTAAAAAGTTAACTAGATTACTGATGTGGAAAACAAAGACATACAGATACCAGCAGATACTGATGTGGAAAAGAGACACAGATAAAGCAGGAGGTGCAAGTAAAATTGTAACTGGGTTTTAGATGTTTTCTACAACATGTCCGTGACACATCTCTAACTTATTGTGTGTATGACTCTATTTTAGTTGCAAACAGAAACCATCTTCTGGGGGAAAAAAGAACAATCTTCCCAGAATCAAAGTGGGATGAATGATTAAAGACTGAAGGAGGGAAGGAATACCAAGACAGCTTAGAAAGCTTAGAAAATGGAATTCAAGGATCTTTTCACTAGAGCACCATATAAACAAGTCATTTAATCATGCTAAATTTCATTGTCCAGGATCTAAAATTTAAGTTCCTAGGAGAGATAACCTAATTGGCTACAGCAGTATCACACGCTGTGAGACTCAGTGATTTGATGGGTTACAGCACTGGGAGCCACTCCACAGAGAAAGAAACCATGAATTGCGTAGTCATCCCAAAATTTACCTGCTAAACTCTACCCCAGATTTCCCAACACATGATGTATGCTTTCCAAAACAAGCAACCATTACAAGGATATTATATATGACAATGATTACAAAACTTATGAATTCCCATCAATTTTAAGGAGTTTCATAAAAACTGGATTATCTATCCATTATTTGTGGTATGGTGGGGGTGAGGGGAGGAAAGAAATTACTGTAGTAAGCCCTTGCCTGTAGTTCAGTTAGTTGGAGTGTTGTTCCATATACCAAAAGGATGTGGGTTCAATTCCTGATCAGGGCACATGCGTAGGCTGCAGGTTCAATCCCCAATTGGGGTGCATATGGGTGGCAACTGATCAATGTTTCTCTTGCATTGATGTCTCTCTCAAATCAATAAAGATAGCCTCAGGTGACAATTAAAAATACAAGAAGAAATTACTGCAGTAAGAAAGTGCTATCTGACAAATTCAATTCGAGAATGAACTTAGGTAATGACATCATGAGATCTGGGAAAAGAGCACATTAAAAATTATATAAGCTCACAAGTTATTAAAACAATATTCAAACTTTTAAGACTGGTTTTATACCGAAATTACTTTAAATTGTCAACTTAAAAAAATCCAAAATACAGTTTTTTAAGTCAGATATGAATACAATAAATAATTCAACAGTAGAAACTGCCATGTAAGCATCATTTTCTAAATAATGTAAAAATCCCCTAACTGTAACTGTCAGAGAAACTGAGCACTCTGAGGGTCCTTGAAGACTTTAGCACACCTCCCCCTTTTACAGTCATTCACACTATAGTTGTAACTAAGTACTGGTTATCTATACTGAACAGTCAGGTCACTTATCTCACAGTATGTATACTGTAGTAATCACCCTCCTAATGAACCAGAGCCACAGTACACACACAGATAACTAACATTTTAAAACTACAGTGTAATAATAAACTGTCTTAAAACAAACATCAACTTGTAAATTTCAAAGTAGTATATGTCAGGCAGAAATCCTTGTTAAAAAACAAAACTCAGCCCTGGCTGGTGTAGCTCAGTGGATTGAGCGCGGGCTGGGAACCAAAGGGTCCCGGTTCGATTCCTAGTCAGGGCACATGCCTGGGTTGCAGGCCAGGTCCCCGTGAGGGCCATGTGAGAGGCAACCATACATTGCTGTTTCTCTCCCTCTCTGTCTCCCTCCCTTCCCCTCTCTCTAAAAATAAATAAATTAAAAAAAAAAAAAAAAAAAAAACAACTCAGAACACTTGTTAATACAGAGTCAATCCAAAACTGTAGAACTTGGATGCTTACCTACCACTAAAAATTAATAAATAATCCAAGTCACACAGTAGATTCCATGAGGAAATGTCTACAGGAGCACTTTCTACTTTTTTCTTTAATTTTTATTGTTTATGCTATCAGTTTTTCCTGCTTTTTCTCTTTCCCCACCTCCTCCCAGCTGCACCCTCCTTCCTCCCCAAGCCAATCCCCGTATTGTTGTCCATGTACATGGGCTGTGCATAAATGTTCTTTGGTTAATCCCTTAACCAACTTTCATCCCATCCCACCACCTCCTTTCTGGCAGCTATCAGTTTGTTTTATGTACCTAAGCTTCTGTTACTCTTTTGTTCCTTTATTGTGTTCATTAGATTCTACACATAAGTGAGATCATGTGATATTTTTCTTTCACTGACTGGCTTAATTCACTTAGCATAATTTTCTCCAGGTCCATCCATGCTGTTGCAAAATGTAAGAGTTTCATCTTTTTCACTGCTGTCTAATATTCCATTGTGTAAATGTACCATCCCTTTTTTATCCACTCATCTGCTGATGGGCGCTTAGGCTGTTTCCAAATCCTGGTTATTGTAAATAGTACTGCTAAAAACATAGGGGTGCATATATTTTTTTTTGTATTGGTGTTTCAGGATCCTTGGGATATATTCCTAGAAGTGGAATTGCTAGGTCAAAAGGGAGCTCCATTTTTAACTTTTTTTGTTTTTAACATACTTTAATATATTTTTGTTTTTAATATATTTTATTGATTATGCTATTACAGTTGTCCCATTTTTTTTTTAAGATTTTTTATGTATTTATTTTTAGAGAGAGGAGAAAGGAGGGAGAAAGAGCAATGTATGGTTGCCTCTCACATGGCCCTCACCGGGGACCTGGCCTGCAACCCAGGCATGTGCCCCGACTGGGAACTGAACCGGGACCCTCTGGTTCCCAGCCCACGCTTAATCCACTGAGCTACACCAGCCGGGCATTGTCCCATTTTTTTTTCCTATGCTTTATTCCCTTCCGCCCAGCATCTTCCCCCTCCCCACCACCAATATTCCTCAATCTTAGTCCACGTCCACGGGTCATTCATATAACTTCTTTGGCTTCTCCATTTCCCATACTATTCTTAACCTCTCCCTATCTATTCTGTACCCACCATTTATGCTTCTTATTAACAGTAACTTTTCTTCCATTCTCCCTCCTACTTCTCCTTGCTGATAACCCTCCATGTGATTTCCATTTCTGTGATTCTGTTCCTGTTCTAGTTATTTGCTTAGTTTGCTTTTTTGTTTCAGTTGTTGACAGTTTTAAGTTTGTTATCATTTTACTGTTCATAGTTTTGATCATCTTTTTCTTAGATAAGTCCCTTTAACATTTCACATAATAAGGACTTGGTGATGATGAACTCCTTTAACTTGACCTTATCTGGGAAATACTTTATCTGCCCTCCCATTCTAAATGATAGCTTTGCTGGATAGAGTAATCTTGGATGTAGGTCCTTGCCTTTCATCACTTGGAATACTTCTTTCTAAGTCCCTTCTTGCCTGCAAGGTTTCTTTAGAGAAAGCAGCTGACAGTCTTATGGGAACTCTTTGGAGGTAACTGTCCTCTTCTCTCTCACTGTTTCTAAGATTCTTTCCTTATTTTTAATCTTGGGTAATGTAATTATGATGTGCCTTGGTGTGTGCTTCCTCGGCCCCTACTTCTTTGGGACTCTCTGAGCTTCCTGAACTTCCTGGAAGTCTATTTCCTTTGCCAGATCGGGGAAGCTCTCCTTCATTATTTCAAATAAGTTTTCAATGTCTTGCTCTTCCTCTTCTCCTTCTGCCACCTCTATGATTCAGATGTTGGAAGGTTTAAAGTTGTCCTGTAGGTTCCTAAGCCTCTCCTAATTTTTTTGAATTCTTCATTCTGTTCTGGTTCAGTGTTTCTTCCTTCCTTCTGGTCCACACCGTTGATTTGAGTCCCGGTTTCCTTCCTGTCACTGTTGGTTCCCTGTACATTTTCCATTATTTCACTTTTCATAGCCTTCACTTTTTCCTCTATTTGGTGACCACACTCAACCATTTCTGTGAGCATCCCGATTACCAGTGTTTTGAATTCTGCATCTGATATGCTGGCTATGTCTTCATCACTTAATTCTGTTTTTGGAGCTTTGATCTGTTCTTTCATTTGGGCCATAATTATCTGTCTTGGCGCGCCTCTTATGTAGTAACGGGTGGAACCTTAGGTATTCACCAGGGTGAGTCAACCCACTTTGGTACATTGAGGCACTGTATGTGAGGGAGGTGTCCAGGAGGGAACAATGCTGCTTGCTCAGCTTTCGACCTCACTTTCAGTCACTTCCCCAGCTACCTACAAGCAAGTTGGGCCCTTCTGGTGCTGATTCCTGGGTGCATGGGCTTCTGTACACTCTAGGACCTTGTGGGTGTCTCCAACAAACTCTCCTGTGAGGCTGGCAGTTTCTCCTGCCACCGCAACTCCGACAGGTTTTTACAGCCAGAGGTTTTGAGGCTTTATTTCCCTACGCTGGAACACTGGGTTGCACAGGCTGTTTCGCTCTCCAGTTGTTCCTCCTGGTTTATCTGCACACAAATGTAGGACCACCTGCTCTGCCAGCTGCCACCTCACTCGTCCTGGTTCTCCAGCCACTGCTTTGCTGCAAGTCCTGTCTGCCCCAGCAGCCCTTCTCCGCCCCTCCTACCGGTCTGGATGAATGTTTCTTCTTTAACTCCTTGGCTGTTGGACTTCCATACAGTTTGATTTTCTGTACATTCTGGTTTTTTGTTTTTAAATTTGTTGTCCTTCTCCTGGTTGTGCAAGGAGGCAAAGTGTATCTACCTATGCTTCCATCTTGGTCTGAAGTCCCCATTTTTAATTTTTTAAGGATATTCTATATTGTTTTCCACAGTGGCTTCACCAAACTGCATTCCCACCAAAAGTATACTAGGATTCCCTTTTCTCCACATCCTTGTCAATACCTATGGTTTGATTTATTGATGGTAGCCATTCTGACAGGTATAAGGTGATAGCTCATAGAAGTTTTAGAGAAGCAAGGACCTACAACCACGGCTACTTTACCCAGCAAGGCTATCATTTAAAATCAAAGGAGAAATGAGGAGCTTCCCACACAAGAAAAAGCCAAAGGAGTTTAACACCAAACCAGCACTGCAACATATGTTAAAGGGCTTGCTTCACTAGGTTTTAATTTGCATTTCTCTGATGATTAGTGATGTTGAGCATTTTTTCACATGTCTACAGACCCTCTGTATGTCCTCTTTGGAAAGTGTCTATTCAGGTTTTTTGCCAGTTTCTTAATTGGGTTGTTTGTCTTTCTGGCTTGAGCTGTATTAGTTCCTTGTATATTTTGGAGTTTAAACCCTTGTCAGATGTATTACCGGTTAAAATGTTGTCCCATACAGTGGGTTCCCTATTAGTCTTGCTATAGGAGCATTTTCAAAAACACATTTTCATTGCATGTTGGTTCCAGAAGACCTATCTGAAATCATCTTAGAGTCTGTTAATATATACAAGCTTAACCAGCATATGAAAGAATCTGAGCAATCCAGCAATTAAACAACAATGTTGTTTAATCTAGTGTAATTTCCAGAGTGCTGCAAGGTTTTGATTTTGAGAAACTCCAACTGTACAGCAAGCATACAGATGATAAAATGAGGCTATACACCAGAGTGTCCTTTGTCAAAAGTTAGTCACTTCAGAATCATACAAAAACAAAGCACTCCTGATGGAGTACTGGAAAAAAATTATACACAAAGCCTGAGAGTTTATAATGATGAAACAATAATGACTATGTCTCCAGATTCATTTCTGCCTTCTCACCATCAACCCCATGCACTTTACCAACAGCAGTTCCTAAACTTTGGTGTGCATAAGAATCACTTGAGGAGCTCTGACAAAAAACATACAGATTTTTGTGCTTCTCATCTCCAGATATCAATCCAGTAAGTCTGTGGAAGGGGTCAAATAATCTGCATTTTGATATATAATCCAAGTGATTCTGACTGCACTTTAGAAATTCTACTCCAGACACACGGAACAACTATTGATTTCACTATGTTATATCCATGCCTTTACAGATTCTGTTCTTTTTGCCTAGAGCATCTTTCCCCTACCTTGTCCTTTTTGTATCTCAAAACTGTACAAAAATACTCACTTTTTGAAGCTTCTTTCATCATTTTCTCTCTAGGTAGAATGGACTTCATGCAACATAATGTGACAGTTAAGAACATGGACTTTAGAGTCACAAAGACCTGAGGTCCAAATCCTAGCTCAGCCACTTCCTACTGTATGATCTACAGAAATTTTCTTAACTTCTCAAAGTTTCAATGTCCTCAATCGGATGAAGCTAAGAATAGTATTTACACTTTATATAAAGCAACCTAGTGCCTGTGAAAATTCAATAAATGTTAAACATTCATAACAAAATATTAATTACAAAACACTCACCCTTCAAGACTCAGCTAAAAAACAAAACAAAACAAAAATATACAACAGACTCACTGAAACAGAGACAAAAGGGATGGTTACTAGAAGGGAGGAGTGGGAGTATGGGTGAAGAAGGGAAGTGGAATATAGTCAATAGCATTGTGATAGGTTTAAAGAATAACAGGTGATTACTTAGAATTAGTGGGGTGATCACCTTGTAAGGTATGAAAATGCTGAATCACTATATACTTGAAACTAATATAGCCAATATAAGATTGTATACCAACTATACTTAAACAAAAAATAAATAAAGAAAATAGAAAATAGACTCAGACTCATCCATGAAGGCTTATCCCTGTATTGTTGAGTACTTGTTTCCTTTCTTATGCTTACTGTGCCTCATTTGTCCATTTTAGTGTCCTCAACCTAAGGGTAGCTCTGGCACCTCACTGAAGGGGGCATTTGTGAATATGAGGAGCCAATTTTGTTTGTTAGTGACTGAAGAGCATATGCTACTAGCATTTCACTTAATGCTCCAGAATCAAGACACTTATACACCTGCCCCCAAATGCCCACAGCTGGATTACTCTCAATGCCTTGTTCAGGTAAGCAGTACTAGATTGCTCTCTTTTCAGGGATGGCCATATAAACAGGAGACCCAATGAGATGAAAGAACTCAAAGTTCTCAACAGAGATTGTGGTAATAGGCAAGTAAAGCATGCTGGGTCCTTCTAGGACTTCAACTGGGAAATACAGAGAAGTTTGACCAATTAATAAGAGAAAAATGAAGACTTCTGTTTTGACAGGCTGAAAAGTTCCAATGACCTGCTCCCTAGTGAAATTGGTTAAAAGTATTTTAAAACCACCACTGAAAGCCTCTGGATATAGTCCTGTGAGCAAAGAGCAAATAAGGAAGTATCTCTCCAAAAAGATCTACAAGCATTTGGTAAGGAAAGCAAGAATCTGGTGTTTGAACCAAGACTACTCCTCCCTTCCCCAACTTCACAGTTCAGCAGAGGAGACTCCGTTCCAGACTGCTGCAGCTAAGAACAGAGGGTACCCACCCCCCGTTCCTCCAACTTCCAGGTAGAAGAGTTCCTCTCCAGGAAGAAGACACCAGCATTTCTTATCCTGCCTCCACTACCTATTATGAAACTAAGTTCCAGTAAAGTGCAACTAAGAGGCAGGGATCTAATCTTCTACTCATCCTTCAATGATGTAAGGAAGGCTCTACCACCTTGGGTGCAGTAAATGGAGAATACTTGAATGCCCCTACATCAACAAATGAGACAGTGGTTCCGTGCCAGAAGAGGTAAATGGAGAGCACTGCAGGCTGCTATCCAATTCCTAAGCCCCACTGAGAGCTCGGCTTATACATCTGGGTTTCACTCAGAAGTTTTCCATAGACCCCTCACCATCAGTTCAAGAGCCTGGGCTCAAAAGATTTTGCCTGGAGAGAAAGCAGGCAGTAAAAAAGCTCTTAAAATCTCCCAAAAGAAACTGACTGCATTTGTAACCAAGGATGGGGAATTTCAGGCTAAGGCAACTTCAAGAATACTAAAAGATGCGGAGGAATGCACTTGGAAGGAGATTCAAGAAAATTCACTGCTGCCTTTGTGGAAAGTGTTTCTACAAAGGTTCTTGTATAGAGCTAGTCTGCAGGAGAGAAGCAGAGAATAAGATAGCTGGGAAGAGCCATCCTGGGGGTCAAAACAAATATCAAACACAGACCTCAGAAACTATTCTGTCAAAGGAGCCACAATTTGACTGGATTAGCTTGTTGATAAAATTCTAATGGAATAAAATATTTGAAATGCTCAAAGGAAAAAAAAAAACTATCAACCAAGAATCCTATATCAAACAAAACCATCTTTCAAAAATAAATATTAAAAAAAAAAGATATGAAAACTTTCTCAGATAATCAAAAAGTGAAAAAATTTGTCTAGCAGACCCATCATACAAGAAATAAAGTTCTTCAGGCTGAAAGCAAATGACTTCAGATGGTAATCTGAGCTCATGTGAAAAAACAATGAGCACTAGTAAAGATAATTATGTAATCATAAAAGAGAGTATAAATGTATATTTTTTCCTTTTTTATTTTTAACTGATTTAAATAGCAATTGCACCAATGAATATGTATACAGTGTACAGCTGGGCCTGTAATAGAAATATATTTGCTGATAACATTACAAAGGAGGTGGGTGGTAGCAAAGCTTTCTTAAGCTAAGGAAACAATTTCAGATGGTAAAGTAATAATTATAATAAAGTATTGTTGGATTTGTAACATTAATAGATGTAATATGTGTAACAATAGTACTACAAAAAGAGAAAGAAAGAATAGAGCTACATAGAAGCACCATTTTTATATAACACTGGAAACTAAGCTACTGTAAATCTAAAGTTGATTCTGGTTAAGATATACGTGGTAAACTCTACAGCAGCCACTAAAAAAAAAGAACTCAAAAAATAGAGTGAAAATGTTATTAAAGAAATTAAAACACACAAAAGTATTAAAAATAATTTATTAATGGATACACACAGGGGACAACTGTAAAGTAACATAAAAATATAACATGGGGAGGGGAATAAAATAAAAATGTAAATGTTTTTTATGTGTTAGAAGTTGTTGGCAACATTGTGGAGGAGTGGGTGGAAGCCACACTAACCTCCCAGGACCAATCTGGAATTAAAACTAAATTGTGGAGAAATCACCAGGAACAAACAACTAAACAATAGTGACAGAGAAGACTGATAACCTTGGACAGACAGAAGAATTAGCCTCAGCACAACCTGACTAGTAAGGAGTGCAGTGGGAACTCAAGAAGGCTGGCTGGGCACCCACAGGCAACAGTGCCGGAGGGATAATTAAGCAACCAGTTGGATCCCCCTGAGAAGTGTGGGGTCTAAACCCTAAGCTGGGATCCCCAGCCTAGAGCACCAAAGCCCAAAAAGTACACAGATAACAACGAGCAGTGAAAAGTGGCAGGGTTGTTCTCATCCAGAGACAGACGGCTGGAGACACAAAAAGCTGTTTAAAGGACCAACAACAAATTTTCATTTGCAGCCACTTACCCTGGGCTATGGCAAAGGGTGGGGTGGGGGGATAGAGTGGGCTAGAGATGCCTGAGTAGACACCGGGGACAGAAGCTTTGGGGAGAGAGCTGAGAGTGTAGATGTCAGAATCCCAGTGCTGAGTCATCACCCACAGAGCAGCAGCCATCCTGCTCAGGCAGACCACTTCCTGAGCAGCAGCAGCCTGAGGGGAAACAATAGCCCCAACCCCAGCAGGGACTCTGCCCTGGCCCTGTTGCTTAAGCCTGACTACTGAGTACACAGTGACTAGATGAACAACTGAAGGAGACAGCCACAGACGCAGATCCCTGGCATTCTCACAATAGGCTGCCGAAGGTCAGACAGTATCAACATCTGACATCACCAGAGGTGGATCCAGAAAGAAAAAACAGTGGTAAATACCAGAGGCTACCAAGATGAAATCCACTGTGGTCTTCATGATTTGTGATCTTTTCTTCCCAGCACAGCTTTTTATATCCATTTCTTGTCCATCAACTTTGTGCATATTAAGTCACCAGATTTTATACTACAGTTTATTTCTCTCCTTTCTTTTTTTAACGGTATGTATTATTTGATTACATTTTTTTAAAATATTTTATTTATTTTTAGACAGAAGAGAAGGGAGGGAGTAAGGGAGAAAAACATCAATGTGTGGTTGCCTCACACTGGGGACCTGGCCTGCAACCCAGGCATGTGCTCTGACTGGGAATTGAACTGGCAACCCTTTGGTTCGCAGCCTGTGCTCAATTCACTGAGCTACACCAGCCAGGGCTATTTCTCTCCTTTCTTATAATAGTCTTAATCTCTTTATCCCTTATTAATACTGGTACATTTGCAATTGATAGTAGGATTGCTTGTGCGGGGATGGGGAGGTTATTTTTGCAGATGTGGGTTTGTTTCCTGGGCTTTGTAGTTTTGCTCTGGCAGCACCTGCACAACAGTATACAAGACATGGTGGACAGAGTGACCCTCAGTGAACCAGCTGCAGGGAAGGACGCACCAAAGAATGACACAACAAAAATCAAAACCCAATTACATCCAGAGAGCCAATATAAATGGCATAAAGGGCAACCCAAGAGCATTAAGTTCAGGAGATCAAGGAGACTGCACCACTGAATCTCACAGGTCTCCTACCATAGAAGTTCACACCACAAAGTCAGGGAGTCAAAACAAATCAATTTAAGAAGCAAAAGCAAACAAGAAGAGTCTTACAAGTCATGGGAAGGCAAAGAAACAACCCCCAAATGAAAGGACGGGAGGAATCCTCAGAAAGAGTGCTAAATGAAATAGAGGCTAGTCACTATCAGATATTGAGTTCAAAACAATGGTTATAAGAAAGCTCAATGAGAATTACCAACAACTACAGGGAAACAATGAAGAACTTACTGCAAACTACATCATCATAAAAAAAGACACAGAAACTATCAACAAGAGCCAAGACGAAATGACGAATACAATTTCTGAATTGAAGAACGCAGTAGAAGGAATCAAAAGCAGGCTAGATGAAGAAGAGGGTAGAATCAGCGAGCTGGAGGACAAGGTTGAAAAAAACTCCCAGAAAGAAGACTCAAAAAGAACGAAGAGGGATTATGGGAACTGCAGGACAACAGGAAACATAATAATAACCATATAATAGAAATACCAGAAGGAAAAGAAGAAGAACAAGGGACAGAAAACCTGTTTGAAAAAGTAATGATGGAAAACTTCCCTAATTTGATGAGAGAAAAAGACACACAAATGCTGGAAGCACAGAGGGTCCCAATCCAGAGGAACCCAAAGAGGACTACTCCAAGACACATCATAATTAAAATGGTAAAATTCCAAGACAAAGAGAGAATCTAAAGGCAGCAAGGGAGAAACAGGAAGTAACATACAAGGGAGCCCTGATAACGCTAGCAGCTGACTTCTCAACGGAAACACTACAAGCAAGAAATATTTCAAGTAATGAAAAGCAAAGACCTGCAACTGAAACTCCTCAATCCAGCAAGTCTCTCAATTAAAATAGAAGGTGAAATAAGGAGTTTCCCAGACAAAAGGCTCAAAAAATACACCTCCAACAAACCAGCACTGCAAAGTATGCTAAAGGGTCTGCTTTAAGAAAAGGAAGAAAAAGAGTGAGAGAGAGGAATACAGGAACAAAGGGGGTAAAATGACAATACATAAGTACCTATCAATAATAACCTTAAACATAAATGGAGTAAATGTTCCAATCAAAAGACATAGGGTAGTTGAATGGATAAGAAAACATGACCCGAACATATGCTGCCTACAAGACACCCACCTCAGAACAAAAGACCTACAAATACTGAAAGTGAAGGGTTGGGGAAAAAAATATTCCAAGCAAATGGACAGTAAAAATAAAAAAGCCAGCGTCTTATATAAGACAAAATAGACTTCAAAACAAAAGTCATAAAAAGAAACACAGAAGGACACTTCATAATACTCAAGGGAAAAATTTATCAAGAAGATATAAACACTATAAACATATAGGTACTCAACACAGGAGCACCCAAATTTATAAGGAAAATCTTGGAGGACTTCAAGAAAGACATAGACAGCAACATGTATATCAATTGACCCATTAACACGTTAAGGCGGCGTCAGTCCCTGAGGACTGACAGTGAACTTTTCGTTTGGGTGACATCGGTGCGTGGGACTGGCAGTATCAGGTTAAAAAAATAAATGTTGTGATTTTAATGAAGTTTTGCATTGGCTGCACCATTGGGCACCTGTTTATACTCTAACTCAACACGAGTTGAGTGGTCACTGGCCCACTGCCTGAATGGAAAGCCCAGCAAAATCAGCTCTGTGCTTAATGTGTTAAATAGGATGGGGGTTGGGCAGGATAAGGAAGTAATAGTTAAAGGGTTTCTTTCTGAAGTGATAAAAATGATTCTAAAATTGATTATGGTGATGCTGCACACTTCAAACAGTGAACTATATGAGAATGTAAATTCATCTCAATAAAACTGTTTCTAAAAAAGGTGGTATTTTTAAAGATCAAAGTTGATACAAAAAAATCCATGATGAACAAAATTAAAACTTTAAAAATTAAATGAGTAATATTGATTTTTCCTTTGCCTCAGGCTACAATGCGCTCTAACACAGCAATGTTATTAATCCTGACTTTAAGATTTCGATATTTCATTCATATTTTTGCATTAATTTTGAGTTTTATAATATTATCTTGGTTTTTCTTAAAACTTAAGAAAAAATGAAGCCAACCATCCAAGAAAAGAGATGCTATTACAAGTAGCTATCAGGTCAGCCCATCAATGACAGAAAAACAGAACAAACTTCCTAGACAGAATGATTTAGAGAGTCCACATCATGTTTATGTTACAATAACTCTCATTTTCATTTTTTAAAGATTTTATTTATTTTTAGAGAGAGGATAAGGGAGGGAGAAAGAGAGGGAGAGAAACATCGATCTGTGAGGGAAACATTAATCAGTTGCCTCTCTTAGATGCCCTGAGCAGGGACGAACCAGCAACCCAGGCATGTGCCCTGACCAGGAATCAAACTGGCAACCTTCCACTTTTCCAGACAATGCCCAACCAACTGAGCCACACTAGTCAAGGCACAATAAACTCTCATTTTCTTGACTTGCTCTGTCATGTCAAAAACTTGTCAACACATACAATTATTTTCAGAAAAAATAGTTGTTTCTCAATAACTAAAGTACCTTTATTAAAAATTGTGTAAAAGTCTGCAGAAATTATTAGTCTCCAAAAATTTATCAGCATTTCCTATACTGACCACTGTCTTAATGACTCTGTGTGTGTATGTGCACGCAGTATGTGTGTATTCCTTAAAGATCCAAAGAAAAGCATGCAGGGTGAATACTGTAGGTGATATGAATTTTTTTAAAAACTAGCCTAAATTCTAAAATGCAAATGGGAAAAACTTTTTTCTAATCTCATTATTTGGCAAGTATTGTTAGGAGTACCATCTTGTGGTAGGCAACACTAAGGCCCCCACCTAAGGATGCCTGTGTCCTAATCCCTGGAACCTGTGAATAGATGTTACTTTATATGCAAAAAGGACTGTGTAGATGTAATTAAGGATCTTGATATAGGGAGATTATCCTGGATTATCTGAGTAGGCTCAATATAATTACAAAGGTCCTTATAGGAGAGATGCAGGAGGGTCACCTTAGAAATAGAGATGTGAGGACAGAAGCAGAAATCAGAAAGAGAGATCTGAAGATGCTTTAGTGCTGGCTTTAAAGATGGAGGAAGGGCCCACAACCACTGAATACAAGTGACCCGTAGAGCTGGAAAAGGCAAGATAGCAGATTCTCCCATGGAGAAGGAACAGACTTTATGACACTGATTTTAAATCAGTACGGTCCATTTTGGACTTCTGGTCTTCAAAACTGTCAGGTAATGAATCTTTGTAGCTTTAAGCCACTAAATTTGTGTCAAATTTAAAGGTATCAATAGGAAACCAATACATACATTTTAGGTTTTGGGCCTGTAATATGCACTGCTCCTTTTAATATAACTGTACTTTTTAAACATTCCATTAGCATCTAAAAAACAATCCAAAATTTCTCCCTAAAAGCCATTTTAAACAAGCAAATGAGCATTAATACAGGACTCAACACTTAAAGAGTACAATTGGCACTCTCAAACTACTAACTAGTAGTATAGCAAATTAGGATAACCCTTCTGGAAGGGAATATCCATGAAAAGCCTTGGGTCCCCAATATTTTGGCATCTCTGGGCCACACTGGAAGAAGAGTTGTCTTGGGCCACACATTAAATACACTAAGGAAAACTGATGAGCAAAAAAAAAAAGTTTTAAGTAAATTTACAATTTTATGTTGGGTCACATTCATAGCCATCCTGGGCCACATGCAGCCTTCAGGCCACAGGCTGGACACCCATTTCTTGGCCCCTTTATTCTTAACTCCCCCAGTAGATTTCTAAGTAGGCAAAAAATGAAGGCAAGTGTTTATGAACAAAGTATTCACGGCAGCTCCACTTAAAATGACTAAATAGCCCTGGCTGGTGTAGCTCAGTGGATTGAACGCGGGCTGGGAACCAGACAGTCCAGGTTCGTTTCCTGGTCAGGGCACATGCCTAGGTTGTGGGCCAAGTCCCTGGTGGGGGCCATGTGAGAGGCAACCATACATTGCTGTTTCTCCCTCTCTATCTCCCTCCCTTCTCCTCTCTCTAGAAAAAATAAATAAATAAGTAAATAAAATCTTAAAAAAAGAAAATTTGGCCATCTTTATTATTCCTGTGTTTCAGTTTGTGCTTACCAAATAATCATAGGTGACTTATTGAAAAGTCCCAATTTTATTTCGTTAACACTGTGCAATAGATGATATAACCAGGGAGGCAAAGTAATGTTTTAAAAATATGTATCTACTACATCCAGAATTACTCTATCAAGCAAAGCTATCATTTAGAATAGAAGGGCAGATAAAGTGCTTCCCAGATGAGGTCCAGTTAAAAGAGTTCATAATCACCAAATCCTTATTATATGAAATGTTAAAGGGACTTATTTCAAAAATAGAAGATCAAAAACTATGAACAGTAAAATGACAACAAACTCACAACTATCAACAACCAAATTAAAGCAAAAACAGAAACAAATTAAGCAAACAACTAGAATAGGAACAAATCAC